>JAODAL010081107.1:0-12012 GCA_025379985.1 Phyllomedusa bahiana | reverse complement strand
GGAAAACCCTTGTCGCCCTATTATTGGTCAACTCCCATATTTTTTAAAAAGGGCTTTGTCGCCCTTTTTGATTGCTGTTTTTGCCAAACCAATGAGAATAGCTTAAACAATTTGAATTATGTATTTCCCCGGCGATTCTCTCTATTGCAATTCCCATGTAGCGCCGTCTCGGCGACAAACGTTTTTTCGGGTTTTTAACTGTTTTATTTGTAAAGAAGGGTTCGCTCTTTATCTGATAATGTTTTACACTTAAATAAAATGATTTTTTATTAATACTTCATGCCGCACGGCGCTGAGCGCCGAGATTTCAGTGCGCCCATCTCCCATAGACTATAATGGCAGAAGTAGCTCGCGCTCTGTATGGCTGGGATAGCCAAGCACCCGCTAGCTCAGCCAATCAGCTCTTTTCTGTCTTTTTACTGTATTTTGAATTATCCCGCCGGGGTTTTCTGATTGGTCTAAACTTCCCCATAGACTAGAATGGGTCTTTGTCGCTCCTATTCTGATTGGCTGAGCTACCCAAAGTCCCCGGTAGCTCAGCCAATCAGCTCTTTTCTGTATTTTTACTGTATTTTGAACTATCCCGCCGTGGATTCTGTTTGGTCTAAACTTCCCCATAGGTTTTTAATGGTTTCACTGTCGCCCCTATTCTGATTGGCGGGTTTATGCCGACCAATGGAATAGGTTTCAGAATTTGAATTAACTGTATTTCCGGCAATTTCCAATATCATAATTCTTGATATTGCGCCGTTCTAGAGTATTGGAAAGTGTTTTTTTTTTTATTATGTTTATTTTTTACGTTCAGCTCTTTTTCTGACACTGTTTTCCCCCTTTAATAAAGGCGATTTTTTCGGAATCATACTCCTGCTGCACGGAGCGGAGCGCCGAGTTTTCTGTCGCGATCTTCGATCCGCTTCCTCGCATGTTCCCATCCTGCTTCACTTCGCCTCTGCCCGAGCATTTAGACCAAAAAAAAAACCGGTCTGCTTGTCGGAGCTGCCGAGCGCTGCACTGCGCCTCGCTTTGCCGACTCGCCATTTGTACATGCCTCGGAGCATACGAGCGGCGCCGCGTCCCGCCCCGGAACGCCTACCCCGCGCCCCACACCGCGCCCACTGCCCACCCCTTCATCGGGGCGCAGCTGAAAGTGGGGAAAAGCTGCGCCTAACATCGCATCCCTGCTTCCCACAGCGGGATTCGGGCCGGGAGGCGCAGTATACGCCAAAAAATAGGCGTAAAGCCCGATCATACATGTCGCCCTAAGTGTCCAGAGAAAACTAATTATTTCTAACAAGCTGTTGTTTTAGTGATAATTCTTTGTACTTACTCCTCACAGCCTGTGTAGCTTTCTTTACTTACAGATTAGATCTCCTGCACGACTCTTTGTAATTTCTCAGATACTTAAAGGGGTTGTCTCACTACATTGATTCATCTCACCTCAGTCCTGTTTTCTTGGTTTCATTTTGAATTCAGGGGAGTGTTTACTGGCTTCTACTAGACTGCATGGGAAGCCAGGTCTGTAGCTATAGCGACTGGCACTAGACTATCATGAGAGATCAAACAGGTCTGTAGCTATAGTGACCTGAGGAGCCGATGCAGCCCATACAATAGGGGATATCAAGGAAAAGGTAGGACACTGTTAATGGACACATATTGCAAAGTGACTTGTTCTTGCAAGATCCTTAACATAAAAAGCAATCCTTGTAGTGAGACAACCCCTTTAAGGAGAGAGGCTAAATATGTTAATAACTGATATAGAACCACCCACAGCCTGAGACGAGTAGAGTGAAAGAAAAACTGGCTGTGACTGTGAAACTACATAGAGAGAAAAAACCTTTAAGGTATATCCCTAGGTACTTAATGGAAGCACCCTCCAATTAAAATTGATAATTCTGTTTAAACAATTGTAGAGAGGGATGGGAGAATTGGGGTTAGGCCCTCTGCCTTGGCCATGTTAATTTTATAGCCAGGTAATTGTCCATAAACTTACAGAGCAGTATGTAGGTTGATTCATGTAGTAGGGAGGTTCGAAAGAGTTAGGAGGACATTGTTCACAAACAGAAATATTTAAAACTCCCTAACATAACCTCTTTGATGTCTGTATGATGCTGTATTCTGACTGCCAAGGGTTTGATACACAATAAAAAATGTGGACATCTCTGTTGTGTGCCATTCCAGATGATTAAAGATGGAGATGTGGAGCAAGTTTAATGGCTGCCTACAGAAAAGACTGGAGACACTACAGAGCTGTCAAGAAAGGGACTGTGACACCATAAAAACACATGTTGCTTAGGGTGGCGCTACTGGACTAGAGGTAAGACATTGACATTTCTATTATCTCCATAGTCTCTTACATGGTATCAAACAATGAGGCAATATGTTGTAAGTTTTGTCAAACCTCTGAAATATCGGACCAGTAGGGCACTTAAACTTCATTGATAAGTATATTAAAATAATTTTTAGTAGGTAGTGGAAGCATATTATGTTTTCAAAACTTGGAAATTCAAGTAAGGGACTGAATCAGATTCCTTCAAATCAGATTCTGATGATGTGGCCCAGGAGTGTTTGGAAATTGAGAGAAAAAGGGCAGAGCCCCAAGGTTGACCTATCTCCTGGGGCTGGAGGTGTTTATTGCTGGTCCCTTAAATTTTAGGGCACCCACTGTTCATTAGGGGGCTCATTGGCCAAAAAGGTAGATGAGAATGGGTCACTGACGTACATTTTTTGGATGATGGAATTACGTCTGCTAAAAGGGCCGTATTTAAAGCTCATGCTGCCCTGGGCACTGAGCCTTAATACACCTCCATTAAAGCTGGGATCACACATTACAGTGATTTTGTGTTTAGATCATGCCTTTTGCTGCATTTAAAAAAAATGTAGGAAAAAAGTGGTAAAAATCACTATCAGAACGTAACAATACTGCAATGTGTGAACACCAGTCATTAAATCCCCTAGATGCTATGATCCATAGTGGTCATAGCATCTAGGTGGTTTGGGTAGAGCCCATAACCATCCAGTGATGTGATTGTGGGGGACCGCTGCATTGCCTTCGAACCCAGGGGCCCCTAAGTTTGCCAGGCATGCGAGCCTACTAGATTCTGCCTTAGGCAGCAGAATGCAAGCAAGCACATAGCATTACATAAGTTCTGCAGTGTATTATGTAGGTAACCTAAGGATTGCATTTTCAAACCACAATGAAAAGTAGAAAAGAAAAGAAAATATAATAAAGTTTTAATAAGTTAAAAAAAATCACTAAAATCACCATTTTACCACTACAAGTGCTTTAAATTATACATAAAAAACAACCTCCACATATTTAGTATCGTTGTATCCACAGTTATATACTGTTATACTATTATACAGAGATGTTCTTGTCCCTAGCCACAGAAAAAGTAAATGCAATGCAAAAATAATATAGCAACCAAAAAGCAACATGCACCTTCAAAACATTGCCAAGTAAAAGTACAGCTCACCCAGCAAAAAAACAAGCCATCTTTTGGCTATCTTGATAGAAAATAATAAATAGCTATGGCTCTTGAAAGACAAGAATAAAAATAAGATTACTAAGACTGTAAAGGGTTAACCAGTTGGTGCAGTCGTATGAAAATAAACATAAATACATTTTCCTCTACTCATTAACCCCTTAAGGACCTTTTTTTTGGGTTTTTTGGTTTCCTCCTCGCCTTCCAAGAGCCATAACTCTTTCATTTTTCCACCTGCCTAGACATATAAGGGCTTTTATTTTGCATTACAAGATGTGCTTTCTAATGTTGTTATTCACTGTACCATAGAATATACTTGGAAACCACAAAAAAATTCCAAGTGGGGCAAAATGTGAAAGAAAACCTACTTGTGCCATGTTTGTGGGGATTTTTTTAGGGTTTTTACTCTCCAATATCAATGATGTGTTCTCTGTATTCTGCAGGTTGATACGATTCTGACAACACCAAACGAAGGGTCTTTGTTATGTTTTGGTACCATCAAAAAAATCCATTTTCTATTTTTGCACGGTGACACCATTTTCTGCCCAATTGCTTTTTTGTACTTTTTTGAACACCTACAGACTTGGGTCATGATGCATTTTTTGCGGGTTGAAATGTACTTTTAATTAGTACCAGTTTGGATTAGATGCAACTTTTTTGATCAAGTTTATTCCAATTTTTAGAGCACGTGAAATGACCCAAAAACTGCAATTTTGTCATTTGGAATTTTTTTCTTCTACAGTGTTCAGTGCACGGGATAAATTTATGTCATATTTCAATAGATCTGACTTTTTTGGACGCGACAATACCAAATGTGTGTAACATTTTTATTATTTTATTTTTTTTATTTGTAAAATGGCAAAAGGGGGGTGATTTGAGTGTCGCCCACATCAGCACTGTGGGCCGGCGCCTGGTAGCAGATTAGCAGAGTGAAGTGCTTGGCAGTCCTGCCTTTGAACGCTCGGGCCAGAGGGCTCAGGCATTCAAATGGCAGTATGCGCCGGGTCCCGCAGATCCACGTCCACCGGCAGTGAACTGTTATGTCTGTTGCCGGCGGGTGCAGGAGCAGAACTACCACGGTAGCAGACGTGTTAGCAGCTGCCCCAGGGCCCAGGCCCCCTAAGAGCCTGGGCCCAGGGGCAGCTGTTACATCTGCTACCCCGGTAATTACGTCCTGGGTCACTAAGGGGTTCATACCACAAATACATAAAAACAAATGGATGGGCACAAAGAGGGACAAAGCCTCTGCCTATGGCTAAACATATGACATCCCATCCGGTCATGCCTATAACCATACCCAGTCTTAAAAAACAATCTTTGGTCTGCACATCCAAAAATATTTTTTAGAAAAAATTAACATAAGTGCACACTGGTGTGACAGTAAAATAAAACACAATCAAATAGCAGCTGCACTCTACTAGCGCTGAAAAACAGTCAAAGGGAACCGTAATTTTTGGAAAAGCATTTCTGCTTCTTTAGCTAGTAGTGTGCTGCTGATTTTGGGTTGTGTTTGCATTTTACTGCCACACCAGCGTGCACCTATGCTCACTTTTTCTAAAAAAAAACTTTTGGATGTGCAGACCAAATATTGCTTCTCTAGACTGTTTGTATGGGGGAGTGGCTGCCCCCACTTTGGCTTTTGCACTCCGCCCTTCTGCACAGGTTTTTAAATCAATGCAGAGTAGCTTGTAGCTGGAATCTTCTCTCCCTGAATTGGGGATCTGAACAGGCACCAAAAGAGGTAACAGATTAGGGTCATATCTGTAGTGAGGTCTCATTGACGTCGGCAGGTGGGCTTATATAGTTTTGATCAAAAATGTACACTAAGGACCTCAAGTTTTCATGTATCTAAAGAAGCAGGAAATCTTTTCCAAAAATCTCTGTTACCTTTGACTGTTTTTTAGTGCTAGCAGAGTGCTGCTGATATTGGATTGTTTATAACCATACCCAGACACAACCAACCATGCCCAGCTTCCACTAGCAGACCTTTGCCAAACAACAGTCGCGTTACTGGCGTCTATTAAGAAGTATTAATATAAAATAATATATTCCATATATATAAATCCGTACAAGTAACTATTCAACAATTTGCTATGGATGAAACCTCAAAATAATGGTCATACGGTTATTTTATAATGCTGCTATACAAGGAGCAAATATCACCGTATCGTTAGTGACCAAACCAAAATGGCACGACCAATATTATCAGTAATATCGCTATATAAGAAACAAGTAATACCACCACATCATATAGTGACTGAATTATACCACCATAATGTTCTTTCATATAAATCATTATCCTAGGACCAATATTAGGTGCTTACAGTAAGATTAAATCCAGGGGGTCAAAGAAGATGTCGTCTTATGCTGGAGTCATTCACTTTCCCTTTTCCTCTTTATCCTGCTCAGACTGCCATGACAACTTTTCCTGGCCATGATTCGTCCCTACAGAATTCACCATATAAACATCTTAAAATTGTCACTTTTCTAGCACTTCATTACCTGTGGTCCCCCCCCCCCCCCTGTACAAATTCGAAGTAGGGTAATAGGTAGAGGGAGGGAGGTTATGGGTTGATGGGGGGTGGGTGTTGTATTTCATGTTGGCACTAGGCTGTATAACACAATGGTGATGGAGGGGCAGGAGAGGGGGTACAGGCCACAGTTTACAGGCACAATCTCTTGGGAAGCAGAACAGAGGACCAACCAGAGTTTCTGCAGCTGTGGCTTGTACCCCAAGGATCATATTGTGCAGCCTGTACTCCGTATCCTGTACCCCAAGAAGTTAAACCACAGGCATCATCCACAGGTGGTGCAGGGGATGGATTTTAGTACTGTTATACTTTTTGTACTATTTCTTTTGTTCTACAGGTTTCCCCATTGTACTATGTTGGATTGGTTTAACTATGTTGTATTGGTTGGACTATGTTGGACCAGCATTGAACCCATTTCTTTAACTCCTTAACGACCAGGCCTATTTTTTTCATGTTCATTTTTTTCTCCTCGCCTTCCCAGAGCCATAACTTTTTTTATTTTTTCATCTACATAGACATATGAGGGATTTTATTTTATGGGACAATTTCTCATTCATTTACATGCTGCGGCTGTTTTTGCCATGGTGCCTAAGGAGTTAAACAGCACGGAATGGTGCTAACCCCATTCTGCACTGTTACTGGCAGGTGTCAGCTGCAATTAGCAGTCAGCACCCTTAGGCCATGTTCACACGGCTAAATGCGGGACATAATTCAGTCCGTAATTACGCGCTGGAGTGCGCCAATTAAGGGCTGAATCCGTCCCAGTAACTATGTTAATCCACAGTTCTCATAGAGAACTATGGATTACGTCTCCTCTCCCTGCTCGGCGACTATGCTGAGGGGGGAGTTAATTCACATGTGAATTACCAGCGGCGTATACGCACCGCTGGTAATGATTCTCTATGGGCCGGCGAAGTGCCGCCCCCACTCCCTCTCCCACCCCGCCCCCGGCCACACGGCGTAACTGCGGGGTGTAATTACGTCCCGCAGTTAACCCGTGTGAACATAGCCTTACCGCCAAAGCCCCTTACCACCTTCGGGACATACCCATAGATCCAGATGCTGTAAGGAGTTAATAAAATGTGCGAAACGCTGCATGACGGCCCACATCTTTCTTACCTTGGCTGCACGCAGCGTTTTCACTAACCACGAGTGTCTCATACAGACGATCCTGTTTTGGCATCCTTTGCCCTCTATAGCCTTCATGCACATAGGCCATTTTCCATCACTGCATATCCTTCACAATATAATATGTATGCAATCTATCAAATGTAACCGCAATTAATTTATACTTATAAAATTGAGCATTTGAAAAATTACAATACCTCTGTGTGCTGTGGAATCATATTTCTAGATCAAGATAAAATCAAAAGACCAATGTAATCAAAGTTCAGCCAGGTCACCTGGTTAATGATAGTAATGCAAAATGAGGGTGCAAGGCAACTCCCGGGGGCCACTGGTGGGCAATAAGTCTAAAAAGACCAAAAGGTCGTTGAAGCCACGACCAATAAAATGCTATATTTTTATTATGAATCTATTAAAAATGACAAAAATGTTGTCAGTCAAGGCACAACTGACTAAATTTTTGTCATTTTTAATGGATTAATAATAAAAATTTTGCATTTTATTGGTGCTGGTTTCATTGACCTCTTGGTCTTTTGGACTTAAAATCGAAAGACCAATGTTGTAGAAAAAGTCTTCTTTTACCCGTCTATATGTTGAAAACTAATCTTTGCAATGAGAAAACCCCTTTAAGCTGCTCTTTCAGTTCCACTATAGGCAGAGTAACACGTCAGAGAAATTATCTGTTGCAAAAATGTTCCCAATTCCCTTATAGAGGTTAATATACATTTTCTAGTTTTTAAAATAATGGCATTAATAGCATAAAATATTTAAAGAAAAAAAAAACGGACAATGCCTTTAATTCAGATCTCCTGTCACAATAATTACCCTTGTATGATGCTGGTGAAGTTTCATATTTGTACATATTTTCTTGCTCCCTGTGCTGAGCTTAGTAGGTGCATGACATTGTGTGCACCTGCCAACTATAGCAGACAACAGCTGTGCTCTTGGGAAAATATTAGTTGCCCATGTTAACCTTATAATTGATGCACCCACCTGGCTGAGAAAAATATTGTGGCAAACATAAAGGAGTATGTCAATTATTTCCACAAGGTGGGGTTCCCACGACACGTTAACTGCGTGAAATTTTGTTGAATGCAGGTGTTTTGCCAGTTGGTTCAGTGTACTTTGCTATATAAGTTAAAGGGATGCTACCATCAAAGGTTTAACACCATACTTGCAAACCATATGTGATTTTGTATGGATTTTTTTTAATTGGGTGTTATTTATTTATATGAATTTTTAAAGACCCTATGCACATTACTCTCTCTGACCCCTCTGTGAGTTCTGATAGTTCGCAGTGAGGGATTGCTTGACGGGTCCGTTTTTATAAGGCAGCTATGGCTAAGAAGGTTTAAGTATTATCAGCAGCACCTGATAAGTGTGAAGAAATCTTCTGCCCCAGTAAAGAAAAAAAATTAAACCTTTTCAGTTCATGTACAGTTTGAAACCAGAAGTTTACCATGACACTATAAACATCTCCGACATGAAATCGAATAAACAGTGCAGTTTTAGGTAGTCAATTAGGAACCAAAATATTTATATTTGCCAAATTCCGCAAGAATGAGAGAGAGATCATTTTAAAGGCATTTTTATTACTTCCTCTGCAAAGTCAAAAGGTTTTATACAATACTTTTTCATTAGTACTGGTAGCATTGTCCGTCTAAACTACTGTATATGACTGATTAATACGATTTGGATATCCCTTCACAAGCTTCTCACAATAGTTCGTGGGAATTTTGAGCCATTCCTTCTGACAGAACAGCTGCAACTGAGCCATGTTTGTTGGGTCGCCTTGCTGCCACACCTTAAAGCACTTTGTAACCAATTTTGGCAGTAAGTTCGGGTCTTTGTTTTCATTTTTGGAAGACCCATTTTCTGCCCAAGCTTTAAACTTCATGGCTGTGTCTTGAGATGTTGCTTCAAGTATTGCCACATAATCTTCTTTCCTCATGTGCCATCTATTTTCTGCACAGTCCTCATGCACAAAAACACCCCAAAAACATGATGGCTGCAACTCAATGTTGGAGGTGGTGTTCTTCTGGCTTCCAAGTTCTCCCTTTTTTCCTACAAACTCAAGCTGGTAATTATGACAAACAGTTAAATTTTTAGTTTCGTCAAACCATTAGGACATGTCTCAAACATGTAGGTCTTTGTTACAGTGTGCATTTACATTAATTTAATCTGGCTTTCTATATGTTTCTTTTGGAATAATGAACTTCTTCATGGCAGGAGATGGCCTTTCAGCCAATGGTTGATACAGTACTCGTTTATGTGGATAATGACACAATCTTACCGTTTCGCCAATTTTCACAAGTCTTTTGCTTTTGTTCTAGAGATAATAATGTCAACAGGTTGGAACCAAAGCACATTCATCTTGAGACACAAACAATCCATCTCCTTCCTGAAGCGGAATATGATGGCTGGACATTACCATCTTGTTTGTACTTGCAGATAATTGTTTGTACAGATGAATGAGGACTCCTTAGGGTATATGGTTATTTCAACCAAAGATCATCCAGACTTGTGCAAAGTCACAATTCTCTCTGGATTTCTTGGTTGATATCTTTAGACTTTCCCGTGATGTTACACTCAGATTCAATACATTTAAGGTGCCTGTCTTATATTTTTTATATCTCTTTTTACATTAGTACTGACCCTTTTATTTAGCATGCACTGGAGTTTTCTCTTCCCCTTTTTAATCAATTGACTGGCAACAAACAGACAAAACCAATTTGTTTAAAACTTGCTGTTTTTACTAGCGTAGGGAACACAATGAAGGCTACATGCCTTATATTCCAAATCATCGCTTTACAACAATATCAGTCAGTACTTAGCTGTAGTATTTGGGGTTAAAATCACAGAATTTTAAAACATTTCACTTGTCGGGTAGCAATCTTTTCCCGAGCTGACTATGTGGAGCCAAACATCCAGTTGCACCAGCGCAACTTTCGGAAATCACTTTCCCTTCTTCGGGCCTGAAAAAGGGAAATTTTTCCGAAACTTCAGTTTGGTGCAACATGGAGTGTTTGGTCCCATCAGTCAGCTCGGGAAAAAATTTTCATACCACGGGGCAAGTAAATGTTGAAAATTCTGTATTGTACCACAAACTACTACAGCTAAGTATGGCTGCATATTTTATGTAAAGCGATGATTTGGGAAAATAAGGGGATGTACCTTTTTGAGTTCCGTACACTAGTAAAAAGCAGCAAAATTTTAAAGGGGAAATTTGTTTTTATCGTTGTTGCCCGTCAAAGTTTTCACACGAATCAGTGTGTTTCTATGTGCTTTAAAATATATCCACAGGTGTGTCTCTAACCTCAGAGTTTCAATAAAACCCATTAGAAATTCCAAAGACATGACATCTTTTATATGGGGGTGTCCCAAATTTTTTTAAAGGCATAGTACTCTGAGTGTATGTAAAACTTTTGACTTTGCAAAAGAAAAAAAAATCCTTAAAAAAAAATTATTTTCATTTATTTTGGCAGGGAATATAAAATTTTTGGTATACTAGGACCTAAAACGGTAAGGTTTTTTTCTGATTTCAGGTCAGATAGTGAGAAAAAACATCATTGTGTCTTTTTTATATGTAGAAACTTCTGGTTTTAACTGTATTTCTGATCATTTCATAATGACCCCGTGGGGTAGGTAATTTTACTATTCCTGTTTAGAAACAATAGAGAATCATGTATCATTACCTCTATTGTAATAACTATATAAAGATAGCAGCGCTAAAAATAAATGAGATTTGTCGCCCAGCCATTCGAAGTTTTATTGAACCAAAAGATTTGACATGTAATTTCTAATAGCATAGGATACCAAAAAAAAAAAAAAACTGCCCAAAAATCTCAAAAAAAGTTTTTTCAAAGTATTGGTTTTGCACACCAATAATAAAGCGATTTTTCCCCATAAACCCCATCTGGGGACAGTGGGGAAAAAAATAACAAAAAGGGGGACATTTATCAAAGGCAGTTGCCCAGAATTTTGGCACAATTTGTGCAAAAAAAATGTCTTACATGCTTTTAAACCCATTTACTAAGTGTTAAAGACAGTTTTAAAACCTCGCCCTCACCTACAAAGGGGGTGTGGCCCCAAAAAATGGATGTATTTTGTGCAAAGGGGGGTGACTTACAATTTGCAGAAAATTTTTCACCGTATAAAGTAAACCAAATTAATCGGTCAAAGTTAGACTAAAAGCTAACATGCTCCAAATTTTTCAAAACCCATATAAATTTTAGCGAATTTTAAGACTGTCTGGTCTAACTTTTAAAACGGGCTTACAGTTAGACACTATTTATTAATTATCCCAAATATCCCAAACCCGTAATTAAAAAATTTTGAATGAAAAATGTCTCCCAAAAAGCGTGATATCTTTCGATAGATTTTGGTGACTCAAGTAAAAGATTCTAACCTGAATAACCAATGAAAATTGTTGTGATTGAAAAGTTTCAAAATACATGGCAACAAGCAGTTTTGTAGCAATAAAGAACCAGGAACATGGGCCCCCCTAGCAACATGAGATTTCCCCCCCCCACCTGATTACAGAAATTTAAACAGCTCATGATATCAATTTTGTTGGGTATCATTCATAACGAGGACCTATTATTAAATATATAGATAGCCACTGATTTGTTATTACCATAAAAAAAGGTACAAAGTTTTGGACCCTTGGACCCCAAAATAACTCTATGGCTATAATCGCCCAGAGGGGAGCTTTTTAGGTAGCATAAAAAATATACCGACACACATATAGTATTTCTTTGCTTTTAAACTAAAAAATTAAAAAGCCCCATCAACAGATGACAACCAAAATTTTTTAAAAAATTTTTTAGGATCTGTCGGGTTTTTAATGTTTATAAAAAAATTTGGGGGATTTG
>JAODAL010081106.1:0-12012 GCA_025379985.1 Phyllomedusa bahiana | reverse complement strand
TTTTTGGTAAGAACAGGTTAGTCATGTCCAGTTCAACTAAAATGGTGGTTGAAAGACTCCTTTTCCCAGCACTTTTTAATCCGTGGGTCAGACAGGTTTAATGGTCATACTGCGGTCCAGGACAGGTATAGTCAATGTCCAGTTCAACTAAAATGGTGGTTGAAAGACTGCTTTTTCTGGCACTTTTTAATCTGGGGTCATGAAGGTTTGGGGCTCATGCTGCGTTCCAGGACAGGGATATTCAATGTCCAGTTCAACTAAAATGATGGTTCAAATCATACTGCCTTCTGGCACTTTTTAATTTGTGGGTCATGCAGGTTTAAGGGTCAGGCTGTGGTGCAAGACAGGGATAGTGAATGGTCTGTGAGTTTTTTTCTGTGGCTTTTATAACCTAAGTGTGTTGCCTAAGATGTAGCATGTATCCATTTGACTGTTGTGGATGTTAATTCCTCCTTCTCCATCCCTGTTTGGGTGTAAGAATAAAGGTGTTGTTCCTCTCTCATAGACTTTAATGGTCATCGGCGATAATCTATTATCGACTATCGCATATCTTATTGAGAATTGCCGATATCGACTATCGACCCGATGACGATAGTCAACGTAATCGCTCATCACTAGTGAATTGCATCATACGCTTCTCGAGTATAATTTTTTTGGAAATTATTTTTGTAATTTTTCTAATTTTTCAAGGTCCTTTACAACTTGTGAAACAAAAATATCTACACACGAGATATCACCTTGTGGTGGCATTTTAACACTTTTTGGTTTAACCCCTTAAGCCCCAGGCCTGAAAAGTAATTAATGACCAGAACATTTTTTTAGTTTTTCCTCCTTGCGTTTCAACAGTTGTAACTTTTTTATTTTTTCAATGATGCCGTTGGATGAGGCCTCGTTTTATTTGTGATAAGTTGTACTTTATGGGGGAATATGTTAAGTTCACTTAGAAATTATTGCAGAATTTTTTACATTTTTTTTGTTTCCATTCACATTCCACACTTAATAACTTGTTTTTTTTGTGTGTAATGTATGCACAATTATTAACTTATTTAAATTATTACTGTTTAACTTTTTTTAACACTTAGTAATGTATTAGCATATTCATATATGCTAATACATTCTAATCTGTGTCACTTTGACACAGGCAGTGATCTGGACAGCACACAGTGTGTCCTGGTCACTGGCTTCATACACAGACAACCCTTGGGCCACTCTAGGTCCCCAGGACTGACTGTGCAGCTGTTTCCCGGGCTCTCTCGGGTTACCAGGTGTTCTGATCACTGGACAGAGCAGGGAAACCCTTTGATTGTGCTGCAGTAACGCACCACCGCAATCAAAGGGTTAAAGCACTGGGTTGCGGAGGTTTCCTCCGCAACCCGGTGCTTGCAGGAGATGCTCTGAGATCGGGGCTGTGTAGTACAGCCCCGATCCCAGCGCAGTTGCGGCGCCGGCCGCCGCAAACCCCTATGTCTGCAGCGACGCCAAAAGACGTCGCTGCAGACAAACGACCCACAGCAGCGGACATCAAAAGACGGCGCGCGGTCGTTAAGGGGTTAAGTTCAGTGAAAGGACCTCTTTCTGTGTTTAATTTATCCTCCGGTATTCCATAGAGAAGTCTTACATCCTCTAGCATCTCTTCATTAATTCCTAATTCTAAACATTCCCTTTTGTTCTTAAGGCAATGATATTTATGCCATTTAATTTTTCTTCCAAAAAGATGGATATCCTTTATCCATCCAAAAGTATTAAACCTTGTAGTCGGGACAAAAGATAATCCTAATTTAAGATTATTCATCTCTCTTTCAGTCAGGGTATGGGATCACAAATTCACTATCAAGTTGGAATTTTCTGTTGAAGGAGTTACTGTCCTGTTGGGGTCCGATCTCTTCGTTCATATTGTTGTCTCATTTCTAAAAAAGGTTTGGAAGAACCTATTATTGAAAGCTGCTGCAGATATTTTATATTTAGACTCCTTTGAATTATTTCTCTTCAATCTAATATGTTCCCCCACCGGGACAGCTTTAATTGTATTTAAGGGATGACATGATTTAGCATGCAGGATGGAATTTCCCGCAGTGTCTTTGCGGAATGACTCGCTCCGGACAGCCCCAGACACAGCATCACCAATAAGAAAAATATCCAGAAAATCAATCCTGGATGTATGATAGGAAAAAGTAAAAGTCAAAGACATAAAATTAGAATTAAGATATGGCATAAAGAGTTATATGGTCGCCTTACTACCTTTCCAGATGATAACCAGGTCATCTATGAAGCGATCATACCACTCCAACTGTGAAAAAAATGGGTTGTTTTCAGTAAAGATATACATGCTCTCCCACCATGCCATATAGATGATTGCAAGAGATGGTGAAAATTTTGCTCCCATGGCTGCCCCTGTAACTTGAAGAAAAAATTTGGATTCAAACATAAAAAATTTGGTTTTAACAAATAGATTGAATTAAAAACTGTTTTAATGCATCAGTGTAATTACTATACAAATCCAAAAACCAGATCAGGGCAACCATGGTTAGGTCATGGGGATGCATGTATATAATGATGCTACGTCCGCCGATATCCAGAGCAAGTCAGACCGCCAGGACACCTCCCTAAGTTTAATAAGAACATGCTTTGTGTCCCTAATAAAACCTGAGACTATCGGTCGTAAAGGAGGCGGAAATATTTTTTGTTTAGCTTGGGAAAAGAGTGAAAAATAGGGGTTACAGGATGACCTACAATAATTGATTGAACGTGTTTTTCCGTTAAAACCCCTATTGATACACCATAAGTGACAAGTAGCTCTAATTCCTTTCTGAAGTTAGGGGATGGATCAAGGACCAGGGGAGCATAAGTGGCAGAGTCAGGGCCGCCATACAGGGGGTACAGCCGGTACTCCTGTATGGGGCCCGGAGAAATAAGGGGCCCGCTTCAAGCAGGCCCGCTTATTTCACACACCGCACAGTAGAGCACGGCGCGAGGCCGAGTCGCGCGCTCAACATAGGGCCGGTTGGCGGCCGGCGAGTGTCGGCGGTGCTGGGAGGGGGCTCGTGCTCCCTGCACTGCTGCGCTCCGCATATTAAAGTGATTGTGTCCGGGCAGGGCAGTGAAGAAGGGGGCCCGCGCTCCCGGCTCAGCTGCGCTACAGGCAGAGATCTTCTACTCACACGATCCCTGCGCGCTGTAGCCGGAGCCGGGCCCTCCTCCTCTGTCTGTGTGCCCAGGTGTGCGAATAACTTGAATCCGTGAGGCCCCGCCCCGTGGGGGCGGAGCTTCACGGATTCAAATTGTTCAGCATCCCTGGGCACACAGTGGCAGCGGAGAGTGCCGCACAGGCCGCCGCAATGCTGCTGAGACACTGCGGAGGCGGCTCCGCAGGGTGAATAGTTCAGCAGCAGCATCACTGGCTGCCTGTGGAGAGAGACGGGGCCCTGAGAGAGGGAGGAGGCCGGTCACATGGGCAGAGGGGGGCCCAGGAGTGCAGCGGCAGCAGGGCTGCTTGTTTTAACATAGTATGTAAAGTAAGTGTGTCTATGTTTGCACTGTGTATGAATGTGTATATGTGAGGATATTTATATACTGTGCATGGATGTTTATACAGTGTGTATGGATTGTGTGTGTGTATACTATGTGTGCATGGATGTTTATAAAGTGTGTATGGATTGTGTGTGTGTGTATACTATGTGTGCATGGATGTTTATACAGTGTGTATGTATTTTGTGTGTGTATACTTAGGTGTGCATGGATGTTTATACAGTGTGTATGGATTGTGTGTGTGTATACTATGTGTGCATGGATGTTTATACAGTGTGTATGGATTGTGGGTGTCTATACTATTGTGTGCATGGATGTTTATACAGTGTGCATGAATGTGTGTGTGTATACTATGTGTGCATGGATGTTTATACAGTGTGTATGGATTGTGTGTGTGTATACTATGTGTGCATGGATGTTTATACAGTGTGTATGGATTGTGTGTGTGTATACTATGTGTGCATGGATGTTTATACAGTGTGTATGGATTGTGTGTGTGTATACTATGTGTGCATGGATGTGTGTGTATGGATTGTGTGTATACTATGTGTGCATGGATGTTTATACAGTGTGTATGGATTGTGTGTGTATACTATGTGTGCATGGATGTTTATACAGTGTATGGATTGTGTGTGTGTATACTATGTGTGCATGAATGTGTGCATGAATGTGTGTATACTATGTGTGCATGAATGTGTGCATGAATGTGTGTATACTATGTGTGCATGAATGTGTGTATACATACTATGTGTGCATGAATGTGTATATACATACTATGTGTGCATGAATGTGTATATACATACTATGTGTGCATGAATGTGTATATACATACTATGTGTGCATGAATGTGTATATACATACTATGTGTGCATGAATGTGTGTATACTATGTGTGCATGAATGTGTATATACATACTATGTGTGCATGAATGTGTGAATATACTATGTGTATATACTATGTGTGTGTATGTGTGTATATACTATGTGTGCATGTCTGTGTATATTCTGTATATATATATATATATATATATGCTGTGTATGTCTATATACTTTGTTAGTGTATATATTGAATGTATGTGTATATACTGCATGTATAAGTATACTGTGTATGTAAATACTGATTGGGTATATAGCATGTGTATATACGGTTTGTGTGTGTGCAGCCTGTATACACTGTGTGTATAAAGTGTGTGTAGCACGTGTGTGTATATATTTTGTATGTAGTGTGTGTATACATGGTGTATACCTAGCCTAAATTATAAAAATTGTCAAACTGAAAATTCATATACAGATGTATAGATAGATATGAGATAGATTGAGATACACAGATTAGATAGATTGATAGATAGATAGATATATAGATATGCGATAGATAGATATTAGATAGGTGATAGATATGAGATAGATAGGAGATAGATAGATAGGAGATAGATTGATAGGTGATAGATAGGAGATAGATTGATAGGAGATAGATAGATTGATAGGTGATAGATAGATAGGAGATAGATTGATAGGTGATAGATAGGAGATAGATAGATAGGAGATAGATTGATAGGTGATAGATAGGAGATAGATAGGAGATATGAAATAAATTGATATGAGAGAGATTTTTAGAAGATAAATAGGAGATTAAGATGACATCGATATGACATAGGTAGATAGATTGATAGATAAATAAGATGTGATATGTCTGTGCTGTTGACTGGCTGTCTCTGGGCAGTGGGCTAGGGTGGGCCGAGGCTGCTCCTTCTTCTTCCTGCGCTGGTACCTGGTCCAGGCGCAGTTGGGTGGCATTGGGACACTATTGGTGTCCCTCGAGGAGACGTCTTTGGTTACGTGGGTACCATATTAGCGGAAAGATGTCCCGGAGGCCATCCATGTCCCAGGAGCAGGTAAGGGAACACACTATTTGCTTACATTATACTTTAGTCAGGTAAGGGTGGGGGGGGGGGGGGGTGGGGGGTGGCACATAATTTTAGTTTTTAATGCTTTTCTTTGCTGTCCGGTTTGCTTCCTGCAGAATTTTCTTCCAACTTTTTAGTCACAGAAACTTCTGCAGGATGTATGGCTTACTCCACTGAAGGGCCTAACTGTAGCCAGCAGGAGAGTGTAATAGGTCACTAGAATGACAATATACTGCAGTGCACGAGTGCTATGGTATATTGTTCCAGTGATCATTTTTATAAGTACACGATAGAAAAAAAATTATATCACAAGGTAATCTAGAAAAAAAGCCCCCACCACCACTCTACGATTTTTTTTGTGGGACAGCAAGGGGGCCCAGACAATTTGGCTGTATGGGGCCCTGAAATTCCTGATGGCAGCCCTGGGCAGAGTCACCTAACATAAGGAGACTCTGTGTTGTAGATTATGTTTGTTATTGATAATGTATATATTTGTTCCTGTGAGTGGCTGTGTTTTTTGGGAGGCCCAATGCACAGCTCTGCCCAGGGGCCTATAATGCTGTTAAAACAGCCCTGTTCTCAATAGTTCAGTCTATTGATCTGTGTAATTGGACTGAGTGACTGAGCATCTGTGACCATTGACAATTTTGATGAATGTTTGTGGAAGAATTCAAAAGCGGGGAAAACCATAACAAGTATGTAATAGCAATTTTTATGCATTTTTATGCCTGTTTAAATACATTTATAGATGCGTGTTTCGGACCCTAAACTGACCCAAACACGCATCTACCAATGTACAGTGTGATTTACATTGCTTTCAATGTAAAACACACATCAGCATTGTGACGAATTATCGCTGATGCGTGTTTACTTGCTTCTTTCTGATGCGTCTTTTGGATCCGTTCAAATAATTGTATTGTCAATTCTTGATCCGAAAGACTATAGGGTGCGTGTCTGCTTCAGCCAAAATGCATTCAAACACGCACCTGCATGATGGATGCGTGTTGAATGCGTTTTTGATGCGATTGACGCAGCACTTTTGGATGCAAAATCGGATCCAAAACGCCATGTGAACATACCCTATGAATTATGTTTTTGTGTGATCTGAATGTAATTAAACAAACAACCTCAACCCCTTTTAATGTTTTCTTTTTCAGATGTACAAACTGCTGTTTTGCTATCATCCAGTATATTTGAATCTTTGATCAACCTACAGTTGTGGTCTTTTAGTGGCCTTTTCATTAAGGTTTCCTTCGCCTTTTTTCTTTTCTTTAATTTTTATAACATGCTGCCAGAAATTTCTGGCATCTTTAGAAGGCTCTGTGCTTTGAAAGATGCATTCTGACAGACTAATACCAGCCGTTGTGCAGCGAGTATTAAAACGGATACTGAGAAGCTGATCAAACAGCAGAGTCACGTGTTCTCCAGAGCTGCAGTCAGTTACTAGAGAAACTGGATGAACAAGGTCACAGCGACAAGAGAATTTCAGCAAGTTCCAAGGATTCTTTGGAAAGTTTTTCTTCCCTATTGTTTAATATATGTTTACAACTTGCAAATTTCTCTGATTCACCTAGTGTTACAGAGATTTAGGTGACATATACAAAACAGATGTCCTATTTTGGGTGACATGTTCGAAAATTGGCGGTTTTTAGACACTCACAGACACACACACACACACATATATATATATTATATATATAATATATATATATATAATATATTATATATATATATATATATATATATATATATATATATATATATATTTATATATATATATAAATTGTGACAAAGCACAAAGCCTTGTCAGTGAGTGACTATTTGTGCCACCATACTTTAGGGCTGCGGTGGAGTGAAGCCAAGTAAGTAGGTCTGCAACCTTAGGTTGCAGACATTTGTTCATTTCTTTGCATTTAAGCAGTGTTATTCCGAGTCCGGCTTTTACTGGAGCAGTCTGGGTGGGGGACTGCTCCCACATATCCACTCCAGGATTTCCTTGGCCTATAATGCCAGAAGGTCAGGTGTCCTGGGGTGTGATCAGCAACTACAAGCCTGGAGTGGTAGAGGAAGGATCCTCTGTGTAAAGTCGCTCGGAGGAACGCTGAACTTACCCCACTTACAGGCTGCTACTTTTGTGTATGGTGAGCTGAACCTGTTATGTTTTACGTTACTGCCTGAAGAAAGTTCCTGTTTAACCCCTTAATGACTGCCCACTGACTTTTGGCATCAGCTGGTACGGGTCGTTCGTCTACAGCGACGTTTTTTGGCATCGCTGTAGACTTCGGCTGCACTGGGATCGGGGCTGTACTACACAAACCTGATCCCAGAGCATGTCCTGCGAGTACCGGGGTGAGGAGGAAACCTCCGCAACCCGATGCTTTAACCCTTTGATTGCGGTGCGGTAACGCACCGCCGCAATCAAAGGGTTCCCCTGCTCTGTCGGGTGATCGGAACACACGGTGACCCGACAGAGCCCGTGGAATGACTGCACAGTCAGCCCTGGGGACCTAAAGTGGCCCCAGAGCTGTCTGTGTAACAAGCCAGTGATCAGGCCAGCCTGTGTGCTGTCCTGAACACTGCCTGTGTCAGACTGACACAGATTATAATGTATTAGCATATATGAATAAGTGTAAAAAAAATATGTAAAACAGTTCTCCCTTCATGGGATTTAAAAAAAAAGTAAAAAAAAACATAAAAAGTGTAAAAAAAAGAATAAAAAAATAAATAATAAAATAAAAATAAATATTTAATAAAAAATAATTGTGTATAAATTACACACACAAAAAAATACACATATTAGGTATCCACATAACCGTAATAATCTGTAGAATTAATCTAACAAGTTATTACGTGTGAAATATGAACGATGTAAAAAAAAGTAAAAAAATACAAAAAAAAATAAATTTCTGCAATTATTTATAAGTGAACTTAAACTATTCCCTCATAAAGTACACCGTGTCTCAAATATAAAGAGACCTCATCCAACTGTGTCATTGAAAAAATAAAAAAGTTACAACTGTTGAATCGCAAGGAGGCAAAAACTAAAAAAAAGTTCTGGTCAGTAACTTATTTTCAGGCCTGGGAGTTAAGGGGTTAAGTTCTGTTTACGCATCTGCTGAAGATAAGCTGTCTATGTTCTGCACTTTCGGTTTAATAAAACCCGTTAGGGCTCGTTCACACGGCTTATTTTGGGACTGATTTCAGCTGCATTGAGCGCCGTATTTGCGCTCCAATACGGCTGAAAGCAGTCCCAAGCATTACGGTAATCCACAGTTCTCATAGAGAACTATGGATTACGTCTCCTCTCAGAAAGTGACATGCACATTATTTACAGCGTGGCTGCGCCGTGAATAATGAATGTCTATGGGGCCGGCGAGTAGCCGCCCTCCCCCCCCCGCTGCACGGTAACCGACGTAATTGCGGGAAAAATCCGTCCCCGCAATTACGTTGGCAATAAGCCATGTGAACATTGCCTTAAAGTAAACGCATTTGTTGTCGTGGTCGCTGTGACGGAGCTGACCCCCCACAAGTGATGGAGTTGATGCGGGCAGTCACGCGCTCCTGGAAGAGTCACATAGAGCAAAGAAAGACTGCATGTCCTGGGTTAAAGCTGTGGCAGCGGTGAAAACAGGTGCTTCCAGCATGGATGAGCTCATCAAGCAACTGGTTCAAACCAATCTTCAGCAGCAGCAGATCAGCGCCCAGCAACAGAGGGCACACACAGAGGCCATGCAGGCCCAACGGGAGACCAATCAGCTCCTGGTCCGTCAACTGGCCGCGCTGGCAGAAACCGCTCCAAGGAAGGAGGAACCAGCGGAGGACAACACCAGAGTGCGAAAGTCGGTAAGAGAGGCAATACAAAAGATGACACCTGAAGATGATGTGGAGGCCTTCCTAACCATCTTTGAGCGGGTGGCCGAGAGAGAAAAACTCCCCACAGAGCAATGGGCAGAAGTCCTGGCACCTTACCTGACTGGAGAGCCGCAGAAGGCCTATTTTGATCTTCCCCTGCCAGAGGCCAAAATCTACGGCAAGCTAAAGGTGGAAATCCTCGCCCGTTTGGGGGTGAATCTGGCTGTCCAAGCCCAGAGAGTGCAACACTGGGAATATGCTCAAGACAAGCCCCCCAGGTCGCAAATGTTCCACATGGTGTTCCACAAAAGTGGCTACAGCCGGAATCCTGTACCCCGACACAGATGGTGGAGAGAGTCGTGATGGACCGGTTCATCCAAACCCTGCCCAGAGCTTTACAACGCTGGGTTGCTCAGGGAGATCCCCAGTGTGCTGATGACCTGGTGAGCCTGGGTGAGATGTACCAAGCCGTGGAAATCTCCTAATACCGACCAGTGGCCGGTAGGTCGGTTGCCGGGCGCTCTAAGAAGTGGCCCAGATCATTGCCAGAAGGACGAGTACGAGTCCCAGCAGATCCCCAGCCTGGGGCCAGTGAGGAGTCTTCGCCCCCCCGATTTGCTGGGGGGTGTCAAGGTCCGGGGCCACACTGCAGCACACCCGCCCCCTGTTTCTGCAGCCCATTTGGGTGTATTGTTTGGCCGCCGCTGTTCCTGGTTGCCTACCCTGCCTAAAGTGTCGTACCTCACCCTGGCGTGGGTCCCCAGGTCTGCCAGGTAACGGTTAATGGTGTAGCAGTGTGTGGGCATCTGAACTCTGGGAGTTGGTGACCCTGTTAAGGGCCACACTCCCTCATGTGCTGGTTCCCGGCAAGAGGATTGGGGTACAATGTATCCATGGGGACATTAAGAACTACCCAGTGGCCAAGCTGACTGTGGCTACAGAGGGAGGCATGCCCTGTCCCATACGGTGGGGTTCGTAAAAAATCTGATGTACCCCATAATTCTGGGAAGAGACTTTCCGGCGTTTTGTGACTTGTGGGGTAAGGCCGCGGGCCACAAAAGGGGCTCAAATAATCCTGCGAAGGGTAATAAAGTAAAAATGGATGTGTATCATGAGGGTCCGCAGGAATTTACTTTGGTGGTATTAGCAGGGGATGAAGATGAGGAAGCATCCCCAGAAGCTAAAAACCGGGATCTGGAGGGGCCCCGGGGAAAAAATTTTAGGACCGCCCAGCTCGGGAAAACCTGCTTTAAAAACCCGCCCCTTAAAATATGTTACGGTGAAAAATGGGGGCCCCAAAGAACCAGGGGCGGTAAAAGGTTTTCTCCCAACTTTGCCGGGTTTTAAACGATTTACTTTTATCGGGAAACCCAAAAGTGAGAGAGGAGGTGGGGGAACAACTGGGGTTCCGGGCCCCCTTTCCGATGGATGGTTTTTGATCTAGCCCATCCCTAACTTTTTTAGGGGGGACACTTGGGGGAAAGATAAGACCTGGGAGGAATTTTTCCCCAGTTTTTTTTTGGCCAGGTTGTCATCGGGAAAAATTGGTTTCCCTCCCCAGTGTCGTTTTTCCGGGGGGCCCTTTGGGCCCCTCTGCCATTTTTGGAGACCCCTTCGAGGGGAAATGGGCAATGGATTGGTAGGCCACTGGAAAAATTCGGGCTGGGGTCCCAAAATATTTTGGGGGTTTACTAGTTTAAATGTTTCCCGGGTTCCCGGGAAAAAGCCCCCTAAGAAATTCCTCCTAAAAATTCTATTCCCCAAAGGTTGGTGCAGATTTTTCTAGGACAGGCTGCTAAAAGAGATCCTGCCCAAATCAGGGAACCCCTTTAATGTCCTGGGTTAGGGAAGGGGGCTGTGAAAGGTTTCCTGTGGTTTTGGAGCAAATTTTTATCGACAAAGTTGAAATCGGAAAGGGTTTTTATGGTAAATCGAAATTTCCAGATATGCGATAATTAAGGTTTTAAAATCTGAGCATTTTCTTTTAAGATGGGCCCCTTTTTGGGCGTTTCCTGAAATTTTTTGGCGGCCAGAAAATTTTTGGTTACAAAATTTAGAGCGGGTTTGAGTTTTTGTGTGCGACGTCATGCTGGGATGGTAGGGTTGCGATTGGCTGGAAAAAATCACATGTTCTTTTTTACATAAAACGCTTTTCCTGTTTCGGCCTCAGTGTCTCTCACGTTTCTTTGGGGGTTTTGGACCTGCGCTCTGGGAAAAAAACAGCTCAGCGATTTAGTCAAAATTTTCTGCACAGGGAAAAACCTTTTAAATATTTGCTGTGTTCCTTCCAATTTTTTTGTTTTAGAGTTTTTGAAGTTTTTTAGGGTATTTAGCGGTAGAATTTTAAAGCAGCATCTCCCGTTTGTAAATTCCGGGGGTTTGGGGGGGGGGGGGGGGGGGTGCGGGGGGAAAACACTGTAAAGCTTTTTTCTATAAAAAAACTGGAAAAAAGTTCCAAGACTTAGGGGTAGACATTGTAGGGGAAATTTCCCTTTTTTTTAAACGGGTTTGCTATTGAAATATTTTTGGAAAAAAAGGGGCCCGCCTGATCTTATTTTGGATCCCCCATCATTTTTTTAGTAATTGCGGGGCTTTTTGTTAGCTGAAAAAATCCACTTTTTTTTTTCGTATAATTTCGTTTTGGTGTTTTTTTAAATTTTTCCATTTACCCCCTGTAAATGTTAAATTTTTATCCCCCTTTGCATTTAAAAATTAAAAAAATCGCTTTTTGT
>JAODAL010081105.1:0-12013 GCA_025379985.1 Phyllomedusa bahiana | reverse complement strand
CCTCCCCCCCCCGCCTCTGACCACGAACCTCTCTGCCTGCCCGACCTTCTGCCTGCACCGACTTCGCCTCTGGTTTTAACGATTTTTGTACCACCAGTACCCCGGGGCCCGCCTCCGCAAGCAAGTCACGTCAGGGTAACGACCGGATCTCACGCCGCAGCAAGTCCATCCCCGTTGGGGGCGGGCTCGGGTGAAATCCGGGGTCTACTTAGATTCCGTTCCCTGGCGTGGCTTACGTATCATCGCTTGCGGGGGTCCAGCGAATCCACCGTACCCGTTACAACTTGCTGATGTTCATAGCAAACATGTACGTACATCAATATTCAACTTCCAAATAATGAGGAAAAGGAGACTCTTAGTTCAATAACAATCCTTCATCTTCGCAACGTCACAGAGAAATGACAAGTCATTCTGCATACACTGCTCAGGGGTCAAATGAGCTGAAGAAACCAGGACAGCTGGAAAGCCAAGGTTGACAAATCTCCCTTTCTTCTTTATTGCTGAGTAGTCTGAAGACATGAATGACTATCAAGCCAGGAACCGATTACGTACAAACAGCAGGTTTCTCCACTATTTTTACACAAATATATATTGCTTATTTTGTTTAGAACATACAGTATCTCTCAAAAGTGAGTACACCCCTTGCATGTTTGTAAATATTATGCTATATCTTTTCATGGGACAACACTGAAGATATGACACTGATACAATGTATCAAATTTGGTGTGCTCTCAAAATAACTCAACACACAACTATCAATGTCTAAGCAGCTGGCAACAAAAGTGAGTACACCCCTTAGTGAAAATTGTCAAATTGTACCCAATATACAATTTCCCCTCCACTGTGTCATGTAGTGTCTGAGGAGGCATGGACCCACAAGGGAGTTGATCTTGTGGGTCCACCCTACAGCTACTGTACATGAAAATATTACCTGTTAATTTTTAGGCCTCTCGGACATAAATATGTGCATTTTACCACATAATACAGTGTGCAAAACAGAACTGTATTGTGCAGTACACAATACCACGCAAGTAACCCAGCTGTCTCACACATTTGTGACAGTCTAACATATCATAGACACATGGCTGAGCAGCTCCATCCATGCCCTTGCTATAACCTGACAACAACCTTACCAGCGGCATGTAAGGGGCAGGAAGGAAGAACATGGGCCCATTGCTGCCTGCTCATAAACCTCTTATGTACCACCATTTTGCTTCCCCTTGTAACGGTCAGTGGTAGTGGATCCTCTGGACCACCGCAAGCAATGGTAGTAGCCAAGCCAGGGAGCGGAATCTAAGTAGGTCCGGTTTTCACCAAAGCCCGCCGCAAAGCGGGATGGACTTGCTGCGGCGGATTACTACCAGGTCGCTACCCCTGACGTGACTTGCTTGCGGTGGCTGCTGAGGTGTGGCGAGGTACAAAATCGTAAGGCAGGCTCATAGTCGGAAACAGGCAGAAAGGTCAGGGCAGGCGGGAAGGTTCGTGGTCAAGGGACAGAGGCAAAAGGTACAGTACACGGAATAATACAAGACACTAATGAAACACTTCTTCTCAAGGCACAGGGCACTATCGATTCGGCAAGGTTACTAGGAAGGGGCAGGACTTAAATAGGATCAGCGCCCGATGGAGCCAATTATCGGCGCGCTGTCCCTTTAAATTTGGCCGCAGTACCGCGCGCGCCAGGTAAGTGCCATCTAGAGCAGTGAGCTGCGGGCTGCGGGGACGGTGCCGCGGCATCGCCGGCAGCAGGAGCCGCAGCAAGGGTGCGGGTGTGCCCACGGCCAGACACGGGGGCCGCGGGGACACCCGTAACACCCCTGTTTAGGCAAAATCATATTTGTGCAGTGCGTTTCTAGACAAAGACCTGTGCTCAGGTTAAACAGTTGCATGAATCTTTGGGTGTTTTTTGGAGAAATAATAATCGTCTTTTAACTCATCAATCATAATCATCATTTTAAAAAAAAATCATGTTTTATGTTACTATATTCTAAGAGTTAAAACATTTTTACTTTTCAGTCCATGTGAGGGTTTTATATTTGCAGTTTACAACTAAAAGGTAGCCCTGGCACAAATCCTCACCAGTCCACATACAATATACACCACCCCACTAGCTCACATACAATATCCACTCCCCCCCACCATCCCACATACAGTATCTGCCTTCAGGGGCGTAACTAGAGAAGAGTGGGCCCCATAGCAAACTTTTGAATGGGGCAAAAACCACGAACATTTACCAGGACCTCTTAAGTCATAGAGTTACTAGATAATACAAGGAGCAAATACCACACAATACATATCACCATCATACTACTGCCATAAAAATCCCACTATACCAAGACCAACATTGCCAATAATGCTACTACATAAGTATATGAATATACCGCAAGAACACAACCACAAATTACCACCACATAGTGACTGAATAACACCCCTATCTATTACCGAATAAAGATCAGTATACAAAGACTAATTTTACCAACATATAGTGGTATATACCAGTGTACACAGGTGCCCTACAGACAGAATATTACCTCCATACAGTCACCAAATAGTCGCGGGCGAAAACGCGACCGGACAGCCACAGGAGCGCCCGCCCGGCACGCAACAGGAGCACGGCGAGGTAAGTGCCAACTAGGGCAGTGATCTGCGGGCTGCGTGGACGGAGCTGCGGCATTGACGGCAGCAGGAGCCGCAGCAGGGGTGAGGGTGTGCCCACGGCCAGACACGGGGGCCGCGTGGACACGCGGATCAGTACGCCTTCTTCGGCCTCCACCTCCTGCCGGCCCGCAAAAACCTAGTCAAAAGACCCCGGTCCAGGATGTTCTCCTCCGGCTTCCAAGACCTCTCCTCTGGCCCAAACCCCTTCCAATCGACCAAGAAAAATCATCTCCCCCTAACCGTCTTCATGGCCAAAATTTCCTTGACGGTAAAAATGTTGGTGGAGTCAGCTACGGGAGATGGGGGAACCACCGACCGAGAAAAACGGTTATGGAGAACCAGTTTCAACAGGGAGACGTGGAAGGAGTTTGGGATGCACATAGTTGGAGGGAGCCGGAGCTTGTAGGCCACCGGATTGATGCGCCTCAGGACTTCAAAGGGGCCTAAAAAACGGAGGCCCAGCTTGTAGCTAGGAATTTTAAAACGGACATATCTGGCAGACAGCCATACCCTATCCCCCGGAACAAAGGAAAGAGGGGGTCTTCTCTTCTTGTCCGCTTGGATCTTCATACGGGCCGAGGCCTGAAGCAGAGATTGGCGCGTCTCCATCCAAACAGTAGATAGGTCGTGGACCAGATTATCCACAGCAGGAACATCGGAGGAGGCAGAGGGCAGCGGAAGGGGTGGGCGTGGATGCCAACCGAACAGGATGACGAAGGGCGATGCCCCAGCAGAATCAGAGTCCAGGGAATTATACGAAAACTCCACCCAAGGCAACAGACCGGACCAATCATCTTGTCTAGCAGATGTGAAGTGGCGGAGATAGGTACCCAAGACTTGATTCACCCTCTCCACTTCCCCATTGGTTTGTGGGTGGTATGTGGAAGAGAAGTCCAGCTCCACTTGTAGTAGCGAAAAAAGGCCTCGCCAAAATCTCGATACGAATTGAACTCCCCGGTCCGAAACTATATGCAAGGGAAGTCCATGCAGTCAGAAGATATGTTTAAAAAAGAGATTGGTGAGCAAAGACGCAGAAGGAAGGCCAGGCAAGGGAACGAAGTGTGCCATTTTGGGAAAACGGTCAGTGACCACCCAGATAACCGTATTTCCCCCGAGGGCGGTAGGTCGGTTATGAAGTCCATAGCAATATGGCCCCAAGGACTGCTAGCTACTGGCAGAGGTTGGAGTAGTCCTGCAGGTTTGAGTCGAGGTGACTTGTTGCGGGCACAGGTGGTACAGGCCTCCAAGAACTCCTTCACATCGTTGGTGAGACCAGGCCACCAGTAGAACCGGGAAATCAAGGAACAGGACCTCCGTACCCCAGGGTGTCCAGCTATGTGAGAAAAAATGGCCCCAAATTTTAGCACTCTCAAACCCGGGGCGCAGGGCGCACATATGTCTTACCCGGGATACCCGTTGGAGGTTAATGGGAGCAATGGATACCAGACGTTCAGGAGGTACGATATGCCGTGGAGCGACCTCTTCTTCCCCACTAACATCGGAGGCACGAGAAAGGGCATCGGCCTTGACGTTCTTTTCTGCCAGTCGGAAATGGATAACGTAATTGAACCGGGCGAAGAACAGAGACCACCTCGCTTGGCGAGGGTTTAGACGTTGCACTGTCTGGAGGTAGAGGAGATTTTTGTGGTCAGTGAAGATATTCACGGGAAAACGAGCACCCTCCAGGAGTTGGCGCCATTCCTCCAGAGCAAGCTTAATGGCCAAAAGCTCTCGATCCCCGATGGTATAGTTTCTTTCCGCCAGTGAAAAAGTCCTTGAAAAGAACCCACATGACCGGGTCTTGCCCTTGGGCCCCTTTTGGGTGAGGACCACTCCAGCCCCTATGGAAAAGACGTCAACTTCTAAAATGAAGGGTTTCTCGGTATCATGCCGGGATAACACAGGAGCGGAGGCGAATGCTGCCTTCAATTTGGAAAAGGCTTCTTCGGCGGCCGGTGGCCACAGTTTCGGGTTGGCATGCTTTTTAGTGAGAAACACAATAGGTGCTACCAATGTCGAGAAATGTGGGATAAACTGCCGGTAGTAATTGGCGAAGCCCAAGAAGCGTTGTATGGCCCGCAGGCATACGGGTCGTGGCCACTGTAGGACGGCAGAGAGTTTGGTGGGGTCCATCTGCAGACACTTGTATCCGAGGAAGGGAGGGCTGGTCTGGTGGAATAGGCACTTTTCCAGTTTAGCGTAGAGATGGTTCTCACTCAGGCGTTTAAGGACCTGGCGCACATGCGACTGGTTGGAACCCAGATTGGGTGAAAATACCAGGATTCTTTTTGCAACACATACTGCTATTTCAGCAGACACATTCATTGATACTTGCGTTTATGCAGCATATATAGTCCGTGGCAGTCGGTACAAACAAGAGTGTCCAAACATTGTATCATGCAACCACATAGCATGGCCCCTCCATCTTGAATAGTGTACCACTGACAGGCGGATCCTGCGCAATCGCGCAACGTTTTGGGAGAACCCTCCCCCTTTCTCAAGCATAAACCGCAAGGGTACAATAATGTGTCTTGTGAAATAGGCAGTAATGTGTTGCAAAAAGTAAATAAATTTGCAATTTTACATTTTTATTTCACCTGATTGTAGTCTGGACTGTTGGAAAGAGGAGTTGAGGATCTCCTGTAAAGCAGGTGGAGCGGAGCGGTACATAAAGTTGCTGGCTACTACCGTATATAAGCGAAGAAAATACCAGGATGTCATCCGAGTAGACCACTACACAGACATACAGGAGGTCTCTGAAAATGTCATTGACAAATTCTTGGAAGACAGCTGGGGCATTGCACAAGCCGAAGGGTATCACAAGATACTCGAAGTGCCCATCACGAGTATTGAAGGCCGTTTTCCACTCGTCACTCTCCTGGATCCGGACGAGATTATACGTCCCCTGCAAGTCTAACTTGGAAAAGACTTTGGCTCCCCAGAGACGATCAAAGAGTTTCGTGATCAATGGTAAAGGATACCGGTTTTTGATGGTGATCTTGTTGAGACCGCGGAAGTCGATGCACGGTCTCAGGAATCCATCCTTCTTCTCCACAAAGAAAAATCTGGCACCAGCCGGTGAAGTCGATTTGCGGATGAAGCCTGACATCGCCTGAGTCTCGGGTACGGAGAGCGAGTAGACCCTACCCCAGGGTGGACTAGTTCCGGGCAGCAGACCTATAGAGCAATCATAAGGACGATGAGGAGGAAGTGTCTCTGCTTGCTTCTCAGAGAAGACGTCCTGGAAGTCCTGATATGGTTGCGGTAGGCCAGGTAGTGGCTATTAGAGAAGGACTGTGAGCCACCCGGGGGAGGGTGCCGATGGGCTCGGAACGGAGGTCTCGACCCCAATGCAAAACTTCACCCGTCTTCCAGTCGAGGGTAGGGACGTGACCAGGCCCGGACTGAGAACCTGCCCGACCGGGCGGATGCCCGGCGGGCCGCGCAACCGGGACACACGTGGGCCGCCCGAAAGTACCTGCCGGCACTGCTTCCCTTATAGCAGTGCCGCTCGGAGTGAAGCAGCCGCCGCGACGGGCTGCTAAGGCAGTGCTGCGCGTGCTGGACTTGTTTGCTATGTGCTGCTATTCCAGAGCAGGACATAGCAGCACCATCACGCATCTGATGTCGGCTGCGGCCACTACTAAGGGCTGCTGGCCGCGCCCGCGCAGAGGCAGGCTGCGGCCACTACAGTGGGTCCGCAGGTCGCTGTACCGCAACTGAGGGCCGCCGCAGTAAGCAGGGTGCTTACAGCAAGATTGAGACATAGACACGTCTGGCTGCGGCCACTACAGAGGGCCCGACGGCCGCGCCCATTAAATGAGGGGCCGCAGTGAGCCGGACGCTCCGCAGCGGCCGCAGCTCGTCTGTGCTGTCTGTGTGATGTGCTGACAGCTCAGGAGGCGGGGCCGGAGGTGCAGAGAGGGAGCGTGGAGGTCAGCTGGCTCCTTACTGGCTCTGTCCCTGCCTGGCTCCTTACTGGCCCTGTCCCTGCCTAGCTACTTACTGGCCCTGTCACCTGGCTCCTTACTGGCCCTGTCACCTGCCTCCTTACTGGCCCTGTCCTGCCTGCCCCTTTACTGGCCCTGTCACCGGGCCTCCTTACTGGCCCTGTCACCTGCCTCCTTATGGCCCTGTCCCCTGCCCCCTTACGGGCCCTGTCACCGGGCCCTTACTGGCCCTGTCACCTGCCTCCTTACGGGCCCGCACCTGCCCCCTTTACGGCCCGTCCCCGGCTCCTTACTGGCCCTGCCCCACCTGGCTCCCCTTTAATGGCCCTGTCCCTCCCCTTTACTGGCCCGGGGCCCCGGGGGGAAATTTACTGGGGCACCCAACCCTGGCTATTACTGGGGCGCCCCAAATTACCTGGCTGTTACTGGGGGCACCCCTTTTCTACCTGGTAGTTACTGGGGGCGCCCTATACGGCTTTTACTGGGGGCAGCCCTATCTACCTATATTACGGGGGCAGCCCTTCTCCCTGGCTAGTTTATGGGGGCAGCCCATACAGGGCTAGTTATGGGGGAAGCCCTATACAGGGTAGTTATGGGGGAAGCCCCAGCAAAACATGGCTGTTATGGGGGAAGCCCCCCTGGCTAGTTACTGGGGGAAAGCCCCATTTACTGGTATTAGTGGGTAACCCCAGCACAGGGCTAGTTACTGGGGGCAGCCCCAGCTCCCTGCTATTTACTGGGGCTGCCCAAATCACCTGGCTAATATGGGGGCCCTGCTACCTGGCAAATTTAAAAGGTTTTGGGGCCCGTCTCCCTCCCAAATTAATGGGGAACCCCCGTTTACCTCCCCTAAGGGGGTAGACCAAATGGGATCTAAGGGGGGACAATATTGTGTGGGCCCCAAAGGGGGCACTATATATTGGGCCCTAGGATGGGGATTTGTACAAGGTGGGAATTGATAGGAATGCTGGAAAAGGGGAGTTAAAATGTATTTGTGGTAAATTCTACAGGGACGGTAGTCCCCGGGAGAAGAGGACATTGCATGCTGTACCGGACAAGAAAAAAAGGGAAGAAAAACTCATCGAGAAAATCTGGAGGTTTGGGCCAGAGAAAAAGAAAAGGAGAAAAAAGAAACTCCCATCAGAGATAACGTTCCCTGTGGCCCTATTTGTCAGGGGTAATTTTATCCTGGTTTTTGAATCTGCGTATTCAGTGAGGGTGCCTGATCGGGGGTTTGTTTGGGGGGGTTTGTAGGTTAGCTGGTGCTGTAAAGTGCGGGGGGGGGGGGTTGTCCCTGATTGAAAGCGCACACCTGACCGTGACGGGGGGTTTCCTCACCACTTTCTCTTTCTTTTCTTGTTTTTAGGGGGCTTTACAGGGATTTTTTTGGGTGCGTTTTTTTTTTTTTTTTTGCAAAAAAAGTACAGCATTAACTACTTGCCTTTCTGCAAAAAAATCACCAAAAACCAAAAAAAAACGCAAAAAAAATGCTTGTGTAAAAGCATCTTTATAGTGTTTTTTATTTTAGAAAGTGGCGAGGTTTTCAGAACAAGGGAAAATTTTTTTTTGGATATTGTTGTGGGTGCTGGGGCTTATGCCAGGGGTTTATTTCTATTCCCATCCGGCCTGGAGGGACTTTGCGCCAAAGGGAAACCCCCTAGAACAGCCAAGGAAAAATGGTAACACGAAGAATGCAACCCTTTCCTTTTTGCAAGGCTCCTACTTTAGGGCAGGGGTTTGTCCCGGGAAATGGTGGATCACTTTAAACTCACCACTGAAAGAGATGCCCAAAGGGGGGGCTAAAAGGGGCCACTGGGAGTGATCTTGGTCCCAGAAGATCCATAAAGTTTCCAGCAGATCCCCGGGAAACCCCCGGGAAAGGCCCACCTTGGGGAAAAGATTCCCGAATTTGGGGTGACCAGAACTGGGGCAGAGCCTAGAGGGGATTGTTCAACCAGGGCGCCTTCCCCCCCGAAAAATTAGTGCTGCGTTTTTCCCGGACTTGCGGAAGGGTGGACAAAAACCCCTACGGAAAGTTCGGGTTGCCGCATAGAGGCCAAAAATTCTCCCAAGTCTCGGGCAAACTCTTGGGGGTAGGCGGGCACTGTCCCTTGCATGGCCTCTTTTCCTGGCTGCTGGTTAGGAGGCAGGGGGGCCGCAGAAAACCCGGCGCAAGTGGGGGCGATGTGTATGAGCCCTCGGGCTCTTGGGGAGCTCCTCCCGCCCCTCCGAGAAACGAAGTCGATGGGGTGCCAGGTGGATGAGCCACTTTAAAGGGAAATCGGAGGGGGCCCCGGGTGGCGGGGCCCTTAAACCGGCTGGAGAGGCCCTTCTTGAAAGTGGCCACAATGCTGCGTCTTTTCCAAAGCCAAATTTAAACTAAGGGGCGGAATTTCCGGGTGTTTTCCAAAGTGAGTCCCTTGCTGTGGTTTTTTCAAGGCGGTTTCGGCGATGAGGGCGGGCAGGCTCCTTTAAACGCCCGGGGAAATCCTGCAAGAATGTGCCAGATCGGCCTGATTTTATCCCTCGGTCCCCAAAATGGGGGCGCCCAGGCCGGGCTTTCCCCAAAAGGGGACGAACCCAAAAAGGGCCCCCTTGGACCTTTTAGACGGGAACTGGCCAGCAAAATTTTTTACGTGGGGGGAAATGGGGGATGAACCTCCTGCAGGCCTTAGGGTCCCCCCCTCAAACTTTTTTCGGCAAGGAGAACCGGAGTTTGGACCGGCGGTATCCCGGATGGCTGCCACAGGGGGGGCCACGAGCCCCCCGCTGCTGCTGAGTGGGGAGGACGTTCTTTAATTGTGTCAGTTATTTTACTGCTGCCTTGCGCGCTCTTTTCGCTGTTGGGCCCCCGATGCTGGGGAGGGGCCCAGACGCCGGGAGAGGCACCTTGGCGGGATCCCCTGGCGAATTAACTGTAACGGGAGTGGGGTGATCCTCTGGACCAACCCCAGCAATGGTAGAGCCGGGGGTTACCCCTGACTGACTTTCTTTTCAGGGCTCAGGTGTTTCGAGGTACAAAATCATAAGGGAGGCTGTTTCGGGGCAAGTAGAAAGGTCAGGCAGGGGGCAAGGTTCGGGTCTGGGACGGGGGCAAAAGGTACGGTACACGAATATAAAGACACTAATGAAACGTTTTTCCCCTCAAGGGGGACAGGGGGACTATCGATTCGGCAAAAGGTTTCTTGGAAAGGGGCAGGACTTAAATAGGATCACCCCGATGGAACCAATTATCGGCGCGCTGTCCTTTAAATCGGCCGCAGTAAACCCCCCGCGCCCTAGGGGGAGAACGCGCGCCCACCCAGCGGAGCGCGGAAAAAAAATGCCGGCTGGGCAGTGAGCTGTGGGCTCGGGGACGGAGCCCACATTCCGCAGCAAAGCCGCACAGGGGTGCGGGTGTGCCTGCGCCAACACGGGGGCCCACGGGGCACCCGAACACCCCTGTTTGGCAAAATCAGTTTGGAAATGGTAGTTGACAAAGACCCGTGCTAAAGTTTTAAAAAATTTCATGTATCTTTGGGTGTTTTTTTGGGGAAATAAAAATCAACTTTTAACTATAAATCATAATCATCATTAAAGTGCCCGGACAAAAACCCCCCGTCCACTACAAATACACCACCCCACTACTCACATACAAAACCCTCCCCCCACCATCCCCCATACAGTATCTGCTTGGGGCGTAACAAGAAGAGTGGGCCCCCAAACAAAATTTTTAATGGGGCAAAAACCCCGAAAATTTACCAGAAGTATAACTTACGTTAAAATCGCACGGGGGCGATGTCGATATTTGGGTTACAAGACATTTCCGATATCATAATTGATTATCGCCCATGACCATTAAAGTCTAGGGGGAGGAACAACATCTTCATTTTTACACCCAAAAAGGGCTGGGGAAACTGGAATTTAAAATCCACAAAAGCAGGGGTCGCTAGGTGTTTTGTTCGGGGGGACAAGCCCCCCGACAGACTCCCCCGTGCCCCGGTCTCAAAACCCTCCATTCCCGGTATTACGTGACCTGTAGAGCCACAAACATTGCCCTGTCTGTGCTCCCCGGGCCTTTATAAATTCAAGGCAGCACAGTATTGCAGGGAGTGAGGGGGAGGGGGACTGCTAGGGGGGACGGGGGGCTGGGGGGAGGAGGGGGCGTGCCTGCTCACCCCTTGAAGGGGTTAGGAAGCGCGCGCTGTCCAGCCTGAGGGCCAAACCCCCCGCTGTGCTCCTATTTTGGGGGGCCCGACCAGCGAGAAGTGATGAGGAGCCTCATGCCGAACAATAATTTTAAGTAGTGTAATAAGGGGGAGACAAAATAATTTTTAATGAATGTGAACTGTATGATGTATGTGTATGTAAATGTGTATGTATGTGTTTTGTATAGATGTCTGTGTGTATGTATAAATGTGTTACGTGTGTGTTATGCTCTGTATGTATGTGTATGCACTGTATGTGTGTGTATGCACTGTATGTGTGGGGTATGTATGCCCTGTATGTGTATGTGTGTAATGCCCTGTGTGTGTGAAAGTTTATTTGTGTATACACACACATATCCACAATATCCCCTCATTCCCCATCACTAAAACATAATCCTGCCTGTGTGTCTGTTAGGCTATGTTCATAGGGTGTATTGTGAGTGTACAGAACGTGCTGCAATACACTGTGTGCTTCAGGAGCTCGCGCTGATCAACACGTCTTCGAAGCACGGGGGAGGGGGGGTAACAGCCTGCCGGCCCCATGACATGCATTGACATGTCACTTATCTCCCGCGCTACATAACGGGTCGTATTGTTCGCATGGGGAGAGGACGTGTAATCCATAGTTCTCTATGAGAGCTATGGATTACTGCAATTACGCCATGGAACATACCCTTAGACATGTAAACTGATGTAACTGATGATGAATTATATTTGAATATAATTTTTTTTATATCTGTCATTAGTCAAGGGTTACGTATGATTTTAGCTGCTGCAGCCAGATAAGCTCTGTTCACACTGTGTAAACCCCGGGGGCAAATTTCATGCCGTTTTTTGCGCTTCAAACCCCCCGACATGCGCGCTGCAATTACTGTAAATTTATAGTTCTCACAGAGCTAAGAATTACATCTTTAAACTCTCCGTTTTTACAATACACACATATTGTACACCGGGGGAGAGAAGTGACGTCACTTTACAGCACTGATAGTGGAAGTGAATGGAACCGCCCCCTCCCTCCCCCCCACCTGGAAAAACACGCTGAACAGTTTGTACTTCCAAACCCCACAGTGTACTGCCTAAAGGTCTGTTCACACAGCGCATGGTGGACGGACCTTTTGCACACGCTATAGCCTGCTCTTGGGAAATAGTGCTCCCAGCGGCAGTTTCGCAGCGCTCCCCCCCCCCCCCCCCCCCCCCCCCCCCACTTCATTTTCCCAA
>JAODAL010081104.1:0-12014 GCA_025379985.1 Phyllomedusa bahiana | reverse complement strand
TTTTTAAAAAATTTTTTTTTTTTAAAAAAAAAGGGGTTTTTCCCCTTTAAAAAAAAAAAATTTTTTTTTTTTAAAAAAAAATTTTTTTTTGGGGGGGGTTTTTTTTAAAAATTTTTTTTTAAAATTTTTTTTTTTTCCCCAAATTTTTTTGGTTTAAAAAAATTTTTTTAAAAAATTTTTGGGGTTTTTAAAAACCCCAAAAAAAAATTTTTTTAAAACCCCTTTTTAAAAAACCCGATTTTTTTTTTTTTTTTTTTTTTTTCCCCTTTTCTTTTTAAAAAATTTTTAAATTTTTGGGTTTTAAAACCCTTTTTCCCCCAAAAAAAATTTTTTTTCCCTTTAAAAAAAAAAAAAATTTTTTTTTCCCCCTTAACCCCCCCTTTTTTTTTTTTTTCCCCCCCCCCCTTTTTTTTTAAAAAAATTTTTTTTTCCCCCCCCTTTTTTTTTTTTTTAAACCGGTTTTTAAAAACCCCCCCCCCCCTTTTAAATTTAATTCCCCCCCCGGGGCCCCTTTTAAAACCCCCTTTCCCAAAAGGGTCCCCCAAATTATAATTTTTTTTTTTAAAAAAAAAATTTCCCCTTTTTAAAAAATTTTAAAAACCCCCCCCCCCCCCCTTTTTTTTTTCCCCCCTTTTCCCCTTTTTGGAAACCCCCCGGGGCCCCCCCCGGGCCCCCCCCTTCCCTTTTGGGTTTCGGGGGGCCCCGGGCCCCCGGCCCCTTTTCCCCCCCCCACACCCCCCCCCCCCCCCCCCCCCTTTCCCCCGCCCCCCCCGGGCCCCCCCCCGGGAAGGGCCCCCGGGCGGGGGGAAATTTGGGGGGGGGGGGCCCCCAAAACCCCCCCCCCCCCCTTTTAGGGCCCCCCCCCCCCCTTTTTTTTTTTTTTTTGGGGGGGAAAAAATTTTTTTTTTTAAAAACCCCCCCCTTTTCCCCCTTCCCTTTTCCCCGGGGCCCCTACCTTTTCCCGGTTTAACCCCCCGGGGGCCCCCCCCCCCCCCCCAAAATAACTTAAGGGCCCGGGGCCTCCCCCCCCAAAAAAGGGGCCCCAGCCCCCCCCCGGGGGGGAAAACCCCCCCCCCCCCCCCCCCCGGGGGGCCCCCCCGGGGGGAAAAACCCCCCCCCGGGGAAAAGGGGGGCCCCCGCGGCCCCCCCCCCCGGGTGGGGTTTTTTTTTTTTTTCCAAAACCCCCCTTTTTTAAAAACCCCCCCCCTTTTTTTTTAAAAAACCCCCCCCCCAAAAAAAACCCCAAATTAAAAAAACCCCCCCTTTCTTTTCCAAAATTTTTTTTTTTTCCCCCTCAAAAAAAAAAAAAAAAACCCCTTTTTTTCCCCCCAAAAAAAACCCCAAAACCCAAAAAAAACCCCAAAAAAAAAGGGGAAAAAACCCCCAAACCCCCCTTTCCCCTTTTTTAAAAAAAAAAAAAAAAACCTTTTTCCAAAAATTTTTTTTTGGGGGGTTTTTTAAAAAATTTTTTAAAAAAAAAAAAATTTTTTAAACCCCCCTTTCAGGGGGGTTTTTTTTTTCCCCCCCCCCCTTTTTTAAAAACCTTTGGGCCCCCCCCAAATCCCCGGAAAGGGGGGGGGCCCCCGGGGGGGGGGGGCCCCCGGGGTTTTTGGGGGAAAAAAACCCCGGGGGGGCCCCAAAAATTTTTTTTCCCCCCCCTTTCCCGGGGGGAAAAGGGGAAATTTGGCCCCCCCCCCCCAAACCCCCCAAACGGGGGGGGGGGGGGGGAAAAAAGGGGGGGGCCCCCCCCTTTTAAAAAAATTTTTTTTTAAAGGGGGAAAAAAAAAAAAAAAAATTTTTTTTTAACCCCCCCGGGCCCCCCCCCAAAAAACCCCCTTCCCGGGCCCCAAAAATTTTTCCCCCTTTTTTTTTCCCCAAAAAATTCCCAACCTTTCCCCCCCGGGGGCCCCCCGGTTTTTTTGGGGCCCCGGGGCCCCCCCCTTTAAAATTTTCCAAAACCCCGGGCCCCCGGGGGGAAAAAAAATTTTTTTTTTTTTAAAAAAAAAAATTTATTTTGGGGGTTTCCCTTTAAAAATTTTTTAATTCCCCCAAACCAAAATAAAAAAAAAAAAAATTTTTTAAAACCCCAAAAACCCCCCCCCCGGGGAAAAAAACCCCCCCCCCCTTTTTTTTTTTTCCCCCAAAAAAAAGGAAAATTCCCGGGGTTTGGGTTTTTTTAAACCCCCAACAAAAATTATTTTTTTAAAAAAAAAAACCCCCCGGGGGGGAAAATTTTTAAAAAAAAAACCCCTTTTTTTGGGGTTTTTTTTTTTTTAAAAAATTTTAAATCCCCCAAAACCCCCAAATAAAAATTTTTTTTTTAAAACCCTTTAAAAGGGAAAAAAAAAAATTTTTTTTTTTAAAAAATTTTTTTTTAAAAAAAAAAAAAGGGAAAAAAAGGCTTTAATAATTTTTTAAAAAAAAGGGGGGTTTTTTTTTAATTTTTTTTAAAATTTAAAAAAAAATTTTAAAAGGGGGGGTTTTTTTAAAAGAAAAAAAAAAGGGTTAAATTTTTTTTTAAAAAAAAAAGGGTTTTTATTTTTTTTAAAATTTTTAAAAAATTTTTTTATTTTTTTAAAAAAAATTTTTGTTTTTTTTTTTTTTTTGGGGTTTTTTAAAGGGGGAGTTTTTTTTTTATTTTTTTTCCCAATTTTTTTTTAAATTTTTTTTTTGGGGAAAAAAAAAATTTTTTTAAAAAAATTTTTAAATTTTAAAAAATTTTTTATTTTAAAAAAGGGGGGGGGGGGGGGTTTTTTTTTTTTTTTTTTGGGGGGGTTTAAATTTTTGGGGGGGTTTTTTTTTGGGAATAAAAAAAAAAAAGGGGGGGGGGTTTTTTTTTGGGGGGGGGGGTTTTTTAAAAAAAAAATTTTTAAAAAATTTTTTTTTGGGGATTTAATTTTTGGTTTTTTTTTTTTTTTAAAAAATTTTTAAAAAAGGGGGGGGTTTTGGAAAAAAAATTTTGGAATAAAAGGGGGGGGGTTGGGGGGGGGGTTTTTGTGGGGGTTTTCAAAAAAAAGGGGGTTTTTTTTGGGGTTTTTTTTTGGGGGAAAAAAATTTTTTTTTTGGGGTTTTTTAAAGGGGTTTTGGGGGGGGGGGGGGGGGGGGTTTTTTTTTTTAAAAAAAAAGGGGGTTTTTTTTTAAAAAAAAGGGGGGGGGAAAAGGGGGGGAAAAAAGGGGGGGGGGGGGGGGGTTTTTTTTTTTGGGGGGGGGGAAAAAAAGGGGTTGGGAAAAGGGGGGGGAAAAAAAAAAAAAAAAGGGGGGGGGGGGGGGGAAAAAAAAAAGGGGGGGAAAAAAAAAGGGGGTTTTTTTGGGGGGGAAAGGGGGTTTTTTTGGGGGGGGGGGGGGGAAAAGGGGGGGTTTTTTTTTAAAAAAGGGGGGTTTGGGGGGGGTTTAAAAAAAGGGGGGGATAAAGGGGGGGGGGTTTTTGGGGGGTTTGAATTAAAGGGGTTTTTTTTAAATTTTTTTTTTTTTTTTTTTGGGGGGGGGGGGGTTTTTTTTTTAAAAAAAATTTTTTTAAAAAAAATTTTTGGGGGGGGTTTTTTTTGGGGGGGGGGGGGGTTGGGAAAAAGGGGGGGAAAAAAAAAAAAAAAAGGGGGGGGGGGGGGGGGGGGTTTTGGGGGTAAAATTTTTTTTTAAAGGGGGGAAAAAAATTTTGGGGGTTTTTTTTTTTTTTTAAAAAAAGGGGGAAAAAAAAAAAAAAAGGGGGGGGGGGGGGGGGGGGGGGGGTTTTTTTTAAAAAAAATTTTTTTTTTTTGGGGGGTTTGGGGGGGGGGGTGGGTTTTTTTTTTTTTTTTAAAAATTTTTTAATAAAAAAGGGGGGTTTTTTGGGGGGAAAAAATTTTTATTTTTTTTTTTTTGGGGGGGGGGAAAAATTTTTTTAAAAAAGGGGGGTTTTGGGGGGTTTTTTTTTTTTTAAAAAAAGGGGGGGTTTGGGGTGGAAAAAAAGGGGGGGGTTTTTTTAAAGGGGGGGGGGGGGTTTTTAAAATTTTAAAAAGGGGGAAAGGGGAAGGGAAAAAAAAAAAAAATTTTGGGGTTTAAAAAAAAAAAAAGGGTTTTTTTTTTTGGGGGGGGGGGGGAAAAAGGTTTTTTTGGGGTTTTTTTAAAAAAAAATTTTTTTTTTTTTTGGGGGGGGTTTTTGGGGGGGTTTTTTTTAAAAGGGGGGGGAAAAAAAAAGGGAAAGGGATTTTTTAAAAGGGGGGGGTTTTTTTTTGGGGGGGGGGGTTTTTTGAAAAAAGGGAAAAGGGGGGGGGGAAAAAATTTAAAAAAAAGGGGGGGAAAAAAAATTTTTTTTAAAAAAAAAAAAAGGGAAAATTAAAAAAAAAAATTTTTTGGGGGGGTTTTTTGGGAAGGGGAAAAAAGGGGGGGAAGGGGGAAAAGGGGGGTTTTTTTGGGGGGGAGGAAAAAAAATTTGGGGGGGTTTTTTTTAAAAGGGTTGTTTTAAAAAGGGGGGGGGTTTTTTTTTTTTAAAAAGGGGAAAAATTTTAAAAAAAAGGGGGAGGGGGTTAAGGGGGGGGGGAAAATTTTGGGGGGATGGGGGGGGGGGGGGGGTTTTGGTTTTTTTGGGGGGGGAAAAAAAAAAGGGGGGGGGGGGGGGGGGAAAAAATTTTTTTTGGGGGGGGGGTTTTGGGTTTTGGGGGGGAAAAAATTTTTTTTTTAAAAAAATTTTTAAAAATTAAAAAAAAATTTTTTGGTATTTTTTTTTTGGGGGTTTTTTTTGGGGGGGGGGAAAAAAATTTAAAAAAGGGGTTTTTTGGGGTTTTTTTTTTTTTTGGGGGTAAAAAAATTTTTTTAAAATTTTTTAGGTTTTTTTTTTAAAATTTTAATTTTTTTTTTTTTTGGGGGAAAATTTAAAAAAATTTTTTTTTTTTTTTAAAAAATTTTTTCCCCCTTCCCCCCCGGGGGGTTTTAAGTTTAAAGGACCCCTTTTTCCAAAAAAATTTTTCCCGGGGGAAAAAATTTTTTTTTTAAAAATTTTTTTAAAAAAGGGGGAAAACCCCTTTCCCCGGGGGGCCCCCCCCTTTTCCCCGGGTTTTTTGGGGGGAAATTTTTCCCCCCCCCCCAAAAAAAACACCCCCGGGGCCCCCCCCGGGGGCCCCTTTTTAAAATTAAAACCCAAAAAAATTTTTTTCCCCCAAATTCCCTTTTTCAAGGGGGGGGAAAAAAACCAAAAAAAAAAAAAAATTTTTTTTTTTCCCTTTTTTAAAAAAAATTTTTTAAAATTTTAAAAAACCCCCCCTTTTTTTCCAAAAATTTTTTTTTTCCCCCCTTTTTTTTCCCTTAAAACCCTTAAAAAGGGAAACCTTTTTAAAATTTTTTTTTTTTAAAAAAAATTTTTTAAAACCCCCAAAAAGGGAAAGTCCCCCAAAAATTGGGAACCCAAAAAAAAAACCCCCCCCCAAAAAGGGGGGAGCGGGCCCCCTTTTTGGAAATTTTTTAAATTTAAAACCCCTCCCTTGGGGAAACCCCCCCCTTTTAGGGGCCCCCCCCCGGGGTTTAAAAAAAAAAGGGCCCCCCAAAAAAAAAACCCCCTTTTAAAAAATTTTCCCCCCCCCAAAAAAAATTTTTTTTAAAAAAAAACCTTTTTTCCCCCCAAAAAAATTTTTTAAAATTCCCCCCTTTTTTTTTTCCCTTTCCCGGGAAAACCCCCCCCCAAAAATTTTTGGGGAAAAAACCCCCCCCAAAAAAAAACCCCCCCCCAAAAACCCCCCGGGAAAAAAAAAATTTTTTAAAACCCCCCCCAAAATTTTAAAATTTTTTCCCTTTTAAAGGGGGGGTTTTTTTTCCCCCCCAAAAAAATAAAAATTTTTCCCCCTTTTCCCCTTTTTTTTTTTTTTAAAAAAAAAAGAGGGGGGGTTTTTTTTTAAAAATTTTTTTTTTTAAAAAATTTTTCCCCCCTTTAACATTTCTTTTTTTTAAAAAAAAAAAAAAAATTTTTTGGTTTTTTTCCCTTTTTAATTTTGGGGGGGTTTTTAAAGGGGGGCCCCCCAAATTTTTTTTTGGCCTTCCGCCCTGTTATAAACTCTCAACTTTATATCTTTATCCTAAATAAACATTTTTTCCTGATGATATAGTTTTTTTTGTGATTGCCGTTTTTTTTTGGAAACGTGCAGTGTCCAAACCAATTTTTTTTAATGCAAAAAAAGCTTTAAAAAATATGCCCTAACAAAGGGAAAAAAGGGTTAAAAATAATTTGATGCAAATGTCTTTTTAGCATATATGGTTAACATAGACTTACAGTAGTGGGGGTAAAGTCTTAGTTTTTGGGGGTGATTTTGGGAAAATCCCAAAGGGGACAGAAATCAACAAATAAAACATCAATTTTGGAAAAAAAAGTATAAAAACCCTTTTTCCTCAGCTATGGGGGTTTTTTTAGCTTGTGGGGGACACTAAAAATTGAGCAAAAAACCCAAACAAGTTCACCACTTTCCCAAAACCACTTAAAAAAACATTAAATTTGGAATTGGGAATTTAAAAAGTCCCAAAAGTATTAGAAAATATTAAAATCATTATGCATACTTAGCATTGTAAACAAACTCACATATTTTTTTATGCATATAAACTAGGTAAAAATTTCGGAAACATGATCTTTTTTTGGGTATTTCACTGGGTAAAATTTTACCACATTTCGAGTCGGATTAGCGCTCTATTTACAGCGGAAATTGCCAAGAAACTAACTAATCCATATTCTCCCTAGAGAAAAAAAGGAATTTCTTTTCCCCCACCCCCCGGGACAGTAAGATCCTAGCGACTTTTCCCCCGACACGGGGTAATTGGGGGCGTACTCTACCGCAAAGGGATTTTTAACCTTAGGGGATTTTTACATGCGTAATTGTTGGGGGGGGGGGTTTTTTACTTCAGCAAAATCATTGCGCCTTTCAATTTCACCCATACCAAATGAGGATTTCAACAGGTCTAATCTCGCAAATCAAAGGGGCTCATAATTCCCCACCTTTAAATTTGGGCTGGCCCCCCAAAGCCCTGTACTGTACCCCAAAAAATTATTGGGAATTAATCAAATGAAAAACTTGCTATTGGGAAATGATGTAGGTCTTGAAAAAATATTATTTTTTGATTAAGAAAAGTAAACTTTAAATTTGTAAAATATCGGGTTCTGGGATCTATAAAAGCCTCTTATCTTCACCATACCCCCTCCTTCTTAATTCTAGAAAAAATACAGGGTGACAACAGGGGGCAATTGTGGGGGCGCCTTATGTTTTGGGTAAACCCAATACCCATTTGTAATAACTGCATCCGCTTTAAAATGCAGCAAAGGGGAAAAGTCTTTTTTATTATCCCCCAAAAGTCTTATAGAACTGGGTTTTTATGTGGTAAATTAAAAAAAAGGGTTAAAGCCCCTTTTTAACCCTTTCATTATGTTTTTCCCTTTTTTTTCCCAAAAGCCCAAAACCTTCCCCTTTATTTCAGATATTTAACTTCTTTGCGCACTTTGAACATCCTTGGGGTAAAAGGGTTAAAATTTAAGTTTTTTTTTGTAGATCTCCTTCTCTACTTTGTTGAAAAAAATCACTTTATTAGAGCAATTTCTTTGCTTGGATCAGTTTTCCCCATATGGGAACCATTTAATTTTTTTTTAAAGGAAAGAAAATAAATTAGCAAGTAGAAAAAATATTTTCTGCTGTGGGTTTATTATAAGGTTTTAAATTTTGATAGTCTTTTCAACATTTCCTATCCAAAGAAACATTTCCCAAAAATTTAAAATTTTAAACCCCGGGGTATCCCTTCTTCCAAAAACCAGAAAAACCCGACCTCTAAAAAAGCAAAAGGAAGAAGGTCTGAATTAAGACAAAAAAGGTTGATTCCCCAACCCTAGCCTTTCCCCTTTTTGTCCCCTTGTTTGGCCAAAATTTCATAAATTAATTTCCCGATGGGGGAAACAATACAACGGGACTGTTTTTAATTTCCCCTACCTGCTGAAAAAGATCAAAATCCCAGAAATGAGGATTCTCAAACCCTAATAATACCTTTGATTGACTTAACTGTTGGGGGGAAAGTTTAAAAGGAAAATTTTTTGGGAAATTTTCCCTTTTTAACCTCTACCCCAAAAATAGGCCCCCATACTTTTTTGCAGAGTACATTAAACCCGGGAAACATTTATGATACCCAGGGCCAAGCTAACATAACAAGCAGATAATTAAAAATACAAGGGAAATGGGGAAGCAATATCCAGGAACAAAGATGGGAACCCGGGGTCGGTTCCCAACCAAAAAAACAAAAGGGGAAAAATAGTATAGAAAAAAAGAAGCCAAGGGCCCGGAAAGAAACACCCAAAAATTTAAGGGAAAGCATGGGGAGGATATTCCCCCTTTAAATGCCATCTTCGTTTTTCCGCTTGCTTTAATTTAAACCCCAAAAACCCCCCGAGAAGCAGTGGGAGGGAAAAGGTGACCTACCTAGCATGTCCGTGACAAAATACAAACTCAAGTCAGGGTGGACAGCCCCCAACAACCATTTCACTTTGGGGATCAGGGGGTGTAGTAACTCATTAAGAAAGTGGCCTGGGAAAACCAGCAAGTGGGGTAAAAAATAGTATTTTCCAAAATTTTTCAGCTTCTTATAGACAATAAATAAAAAGACCCCCAAAGGGTCTCAAATTTTAAAAATACCATCTAAGGGGAGATAGCCATTTAAAAAATTTAAAAGGGGGCCCATCCCAAAACCCCCAAACAAATAGGTAATATTTTTAAATAAATTTTTTTATAAAACACTAAATGGGTATTTTTTTACTGGTTATCCCCAAAATGTGAACCCGACCCTGGAAATTTGTCCAAATTTAATTTTTAAAAAAAAGAACAATGGGGATAAATCCACATTCTTCAAAACCCAAAATTTTATACACTTTTGACATCCCTTTTATGCTAAGACCTTTATTCTTTTTTTTTTTCATATCAAATAAAAGTTTAACAAAAAATGGTTTTTAAAAGTTCTTTAAATCTTTTAAAAACATTTGGGGTTTTTTCCTTTCTAAAAAAAAATTTTGGGCTAAAATAAAGCCAAAAACGTACTTTTCCCCCTTTACTCCCTGTTCTTCATTCCAATAAATATCCCCACTTTTTTCCAATTTCACTTCCAGGGTGTAATTCAGTTCGAATTTTACGTTTTCAGCCCCCTAAAGCCCCAGGTACCTGAAAGGGTTTATGATATCCCGCAGGCTTTGAATTTGAATCAACACTCCAAAAATTTAAATTGACATCATTTTAACGGTAAAAAAAAAAAAGCCCCCCTTTTAAGACAGGAAAAATTTATTTTATATGTTTAAAAGAAGGATACTATATCAGAAGGGGGAAAAAAAGGGGGAGCTAGTAAAAACATTTTTAAAAAAACCATTCATAGAACTGACAAAAATGATTCCCCATGGAGAAAGTTTTAAAAAATTACCCGTTTTCTATAAATTTTTCTGCATTGGGTACGTACAAATTTTTTTCGTTTTTTATAGCTAAACATACAAACCTCACATTTTTAAAGAATATGTAGTTTTAGTAAATTTTGGTTTTTTTCCCCACATAAAAAGGGCCCAAAAGGGGGTACCTATTAAAATTTAAAATTTTTAAAACATAAAATTCCCGTAGTCAACAAGGAGGAAAACATATTCAGAAACTACAAAAAACTATGCAACTCATTTGTGACACTTATACGGCATAATAGAAAAAATTATTTGCATACAGTGAGTACATGAATGTCAGTAAAACTTTACAGAATAATAAAGGTCACGGGGCTAGCAGGAGAGACAGACAGCAGGAAAACATTGTGGAAAGAGTTTGTTGATTATAAATAAGAAGAAATGTGGAAACAATAAGCCAAATTCAAGTTCGTGAGCAACAGTAACGGGAAAAGGTATAAAATGGAACAATCATCTTAGAGGCTGCTGCCAATGTTAGAATGTAAGGTTATTGTTTCTAGCTTGGTCAACAAAGCAACAATGTAAAATGTAATGATGGAATGAATAGATTGATGTAAAGCCATGTTTGTTCATTTTGGACACAGCCTTGGCCACAACCTGGAGGGTGGATACACCATTGGTGCAACCTGTCACCTCTAACGCAGAATCCTAATATATAAGAGATTCCATGTAAATGCCTAAAACTGATACATTTCATACTAAGAATTAATGGATTGTTAAAAGAGGCATATTTTATCATACACATTTATGTATGATGTTGGATATTGGATAACAACGAGTCCATATCCTGCACATCAAAGTAGCTCACTACTATACACTACTTTCCTTCGCGCACGGCTAAAGCTAGATGTGGCAATGTACACCAGCACCCACAATCACCAGTGTCACACCCAGTAATTTTAATTGGGTATATTTTACTTACCACTCTCAAGTGTGTACTCCTGTCCGCACTGCTGTCCAAAGGTAGCTTGTACCATGACATTGTATGCACATATTGAATATAAGACACCTTATTTGTGTAAGTGACAACTCAATTGGACCAATTGACCACTTTGTGTGCCATTGCTCATCATACACATTTAATTTGTCTGGTCTTCCACATAAATGCACATAAAATGTGACATCACTTTTTTGAAAATTCAAATTAGTAGTGGTTAATGCTAAATTACACTAAAATAAAGCATTACTATGGTATAAGGAATAACAGAATAATGGGTGCTGCAGAGATATGTCTAACTGGTTCATTCTCCAGTGGCTCCATCAATGGAAGGTAAAATGTGCAAGCTAACACCATGGGCCACATGTATGAAAACTGTCTTGGTCTAAAACTCACTTTATTGCCCATAGAAACCAATCAGAGCGCCTCTTACATTTAATATAGTGCTCTGGAAGAATGAGAGGGACACTCTGATTGATTGCTATGGGCAAACAAAGTGAGTTTTAGACCAAGACAGTTTTCATACACGTGGCCCACGTTTTTCTATAGTTTTTACTCCAGACAGATGTTACATGCAAGTGAAATACATTTTAAAAAAATCTCATTAACATGTTATAAGTGCTTTTTTGCTACTTTTTGACTTCAGGAAGGAAAAAAACGGGTAAAGAAATTAATACAAAGCTACTTCCATGTTTCCCAAGTGTTTGTTCTGTGCAGTTCTTTGTATAGAAGGTTGCACACCAATATTTCAATTTTTCATTTCAACAAAAACTTTATTAAGTAACACAATAATCATCCGGCTTCATAAAATACAGGATCAACATATTTCCATCTTTTATATAGTTAGAATCATATACTTTGTACGTTTCGGTCCCTAGACGGACCTTTTTGAACCGAATCTCTAAAATAATAAAAACAATAACAACAAACAAATTGTTAGTACACACAACAAATAATACACATATATTAAAACCTAAATTAAAAACATCATTACTCACTTTACAAGTTTAGATCTCTTATCCAGTTCTTTGTTTTTTATAACACCTTAGTTTTAGACACTACGGATTTTCTGGATAAATTAAGAACTGCCCCATTACTTGATAAAGGGGATTTTCTGCTGACACTAGATGTCAACAGTCTTTACACTTCGATCGAGCATGGAAAGGGAATTAGAGCTACGAGGAAATTACTGGAGAGATGGTCAGATCTGAATTGTGAACAGAGAGATTTTTGTTTGGATTTACTCCAAATTATATTGGAGGAAATTTTTTTTTCTTTTTGGGGACGATTTCTATATCCAGAAGAGAGGGACAGTTATGGGCTCATAATATGCCCCCCCTCCCATCTGCAAATTCATATATGTCAGATGTGGAGGAAACTTACATATATGTTAAATGCCTTTTTCGAGACCATGCAAAATTATGGGTCCGTTACATTGATGACATTTTTTGCAATATGGGTGTGGTCCAGAGTCCTCCATTTCTGGAATTTGGGGAATTCCTGAATGGAATCTATCCAGAATTAGTTTCACTATAAATTTCAGTGAGACTGAGGTCAACTTTCTAGACACTTTGATCAGAAAAGATCCCACAGGCGTATTGCATTTTGACCTTTATCAGAAGTCGACTGACGAACAGTCTGTTGGGAAAAATTATCTTA
>JAODAL010081103.1:0-12015 GCA_025379985.1 Phyllomedusa bahiana | reverse complement strand
TATATATATTGGATATGGATATTTTGATATTTTATTTGATAATATATATATTATATGATGGATTGATTTATATGATGGATTTTTGATGATATGGATATTATTTAATTGATTGATTTTATTTTTTGATATTTTTTATTTTTTTTTATATTTTAATATTATATATGATTTATATATATTTTGATGGATAATATATTTTATGATATGATATATGTGATATTATATTATATTTATATTTGGATTTATGATATTAATAGATTTATGATATTTGATATATTATTAGGATTATGATATAGTTATAGATATTATTTATTTTATGATATATTGATATATATGATATAATTTATAGATTTATTTTATATTGATTTATTTGATTTTTTATATATTATTATATTATATATTTTATTTTTTTATTATTATATATATTTATAATGATGATTTTTTTATGGATATGATGATTATTTTAATATATTATTTGATATTAAATTTAGATTATAATTATATATTTGAAATATATTGATGATTATATGATTTATATTTAATGGATATTTATATTTTTTTATTATGATATAATTTGATTTTATATTGATATATAATATTTATGATATGATAATGATTTGATATATTATTTTTTTATGATTATTATTATGATTTATATTTATTGATGATGATTATTGATTATATGATTATATATATTTAGATAGAATTATTTATTGGAATTTTATTTGATGGATTATTATATTTATGCATTTTTATGGATGATATTATGATTATTATTATATTTTATTTATTGATATTTTTTATGATTTTTTATTAATTTATTTTATATTTTGATATTAATGATTGATTATTTGGATAATATTTTGATATTTGATATTAATATATTTTTAATTAATTGATTTGGATTGATATATGAATTTTTATATATATTTTATAATATATTATGATTTTATTATATTTTTTATTATATTATATTGATTAATATGTGAATAGATTATGAATGATATTTTATTATTATATTTTTTTTTATATGATATTATATATATATTTTGAATTTTTTTGATATAATATTATATATATGATATATATTAATTTATTATTATATGATTAAATTATATAAGATTTTAATATAATATTATTTTGATATTATATTATTATTTGATATTGATAAAAGTTTTTAATTTGGATTGAGGATATATTATATTATTAATAATATTATTTTTTGATTTGGATTGAATATGATATTTGATATATGATTGATATTATTGGATTGATTTTTTGATATATTATAGATTTTTTGATTTTGATGATTGATATTATGATTTGGATTATATGATTATATGATATTTATTGATTTTGATTTTTTTGGCTTGATAATTATATATATTTTTTTTTTTTTGATTATGATTTTGATGATATTATATTTATTGATTTGATATTGGATTAATGATATTTATTTTTTTTTTTATATATATTTTATTTATTAATTTATTATTTATGTTTGATTTGGATATAGATGATTATATGGATTTATATTTATATGATATTATGATAATATTTATATTTATTATATATGATTTTTATTTATTATTATATATTTATTTGATATGATTTATGTGGATGATTTATTTTATAATATTTTTTTTTATATTGGATATATTTATATGGAATATTTATATTATTGTTTTGATAATATAATTTTATTTTATATGTGATGATTATTTGAATTTATATAATATATTTTGTATATTATTATTTTTTGGATTTGATTAATATATTTTATTGATTTTTGATTATATATTAATATTGAATTATTAATTTTATTATAATATTATTGATATTGATATGATATAATTATTTTTATATTATATTTATTTTATTTGATGATTATATTATTTTGGATATATATATTTATGATTATTATATGATATGATTTGATTATGATGAATTTTTATATTATGATTATATATTATTTAATATTGATATAGATATTATGATTATTATTTTGGATGATTATGATATATGATTTTTTGGGATTTGATGATATTTATATATATATAGTATTATATTATTGGATAATATTTTTTTTATTATGAGATATATATGATATGATAGGATTTATTATAGGATGATTATTTGATATTATATAATTATTTATAGGATTATTATTTTATTTTGTTATAATGATATGATATTAAATATATATAATTGAGTTATTATTGGATTGGAATTATAAGTATTTAATAATTATATTATATTTTAAATTATATATTTAATATTTTTTATTAATGATATATATTTTAATAGTTTGATTGAGTTTATGATATTGATATATGGATATAATATGATATATGATATTTTGGATTTTGATTTATGATTGATTGATATTTTATATTAGATTGATTAGTTATTATTGATATTATTAGTTAGATTTGTATGTTTATTTTAATTATGATATAGGATGATGATAGAATATTATAGTTTGATGATTGGATATTTTTATATTATATATATGATATAATATAAATGGATTGATATTTTTTATTATATTATTATATATTGATTTTATATATTATGATATATGATTGTATTATGATTATGATATATTATATTTATAATTATTGGATTTGATTAATGACGATATGATTATTTTGATTTTTTATGATTGATTTGATAATATGATTATTTAATGATATTTTTGTTTTTTATATTTTGGATATTTAGTTGTTTTTTATTATATTTATGTTTATTATGAAGATTGATTATGATTTAGTATTTTTTTGATTATATATTTTTATATATATTTGATTATGATTGAATTAGATTTTATTGATTAATATATTGATAGGTGATATATTGATATGATTAATTTATATTATTGATGATTATGATATTTGATATAGAATGATATTTATATTTAGGAAGATTGATATGATTATTAGTAGGATTATATTAATATATATTTTGGATGATTGTGATTATTTATTTAATATTATGATTATTATTTTAATTATATTTGATATTTAGTGATGATTTGATATTAGTTTATTTATTTGATATTTTATATTTGATAGTAGGTTTTTTTGTTTTAATAATTAAAATTAATAAAAAATATTTATGATATTATATTTGTGGATTATAATTTTATGGATTTATATATAGATTATATATATATTTGATAATTATAGATTATATGGATATTTATGTTGATTTTTGGAGTATATTTGATTTGATGATTATTGATTATGATGATATTATATTTGAATATGATTATGATATATATTGATTGATATATTATATTTATAGATATATATATATTTTGATTTATATTTGGAATTTTATGATATTATATATATATTATTATTATGATAATAATATGATGATTTTTATGGATTAATATTATTTAATTTGATATGTTTTGATGATTGATTGGAATATATATATTGATATGAGTTATTTATTTTTTTTGATATATATTTGAGTTGATATTAATATTATTTTTTTTTGATGATATTAGTATATATTGTTTTTTGATTATGATTGTGTGATTTTTTTTTATATATTTGATTTATATTATTTTTATATATTAATTGTTGTATTTGGAATGTTTGATTATAATTTATATTATTTATATAATATATATATTATATTTATAGTTGATTATTTTATTTATTGATATATGAGTGGGATTTATTGATGATTTTAAGATATAATGGATGGATGTAATTTTGAATTATTTTATTTTGAGTATTAATATATATTTAATTTATATTGGATTTTATGATTTAATATAGATATTATTTTTTTATAGTATTTTATTTATTGTATATGATTTTATTATATTGATTATATATAGTTTTATATATTGAATTTGAGTATAAATGATTTATAATTTAATAAATTTTATATATGATATTATTATTTTAATATGATGAATATGAAAATTTTGATATTTATTTAATAATATTATGATTGATATTTTATATATTATATATGATATTGATTATTATTTTGATATTATATTTTTTAATTTTTTTATTGATATATAGTATGTTAATATGATAATTGGATGGGATGGATTATTTTATTGGATTATATTATTGATTATTTTTTTTATGATTAATATTTTTTTATTTTATATTGATTAATTATTGGATTAATATGGGGTGATATTTTATATGGATGATTAATGATGATTTATATAATATTTTGATATTTTTTTTAATATTATTATTATTATTTATAATAGTTTTTATATGATTTTTTATGATATTAGATTTTAGTTAATGATAAGTATTGATATGATTATTTTATTGATTTGGATGATGATATGATAATATGATATTTTTTTATGGATATAAATTTGTGGATTTATGATGAGGATTTTTTTTTTGGATATGTTATATTTGTTGTTTAAATAGATAGTATATGATGATATTTTAATTGATTTATATTTATTATATTATTTATGATTAATTGTATAGATATTTTTATAATTTTTTTAGAATTATATGATTGGATGATTAATGATATATATTTTTTATAGTGATTGAATTGATTATTTATTTATATTTTATTATTTTTTTATTTTATGATTATTATTTATAAGAAATTTTTTTAATAGATATATTATAGTGGATTATATATTGGATGGATTATGGAGGTTAGTTTTTTTTGATTATTTGATATATTGATAATTGATTAATTATTTATGAATTGATATTTATTTATATATATGATATATTTGATTAATAAATATATAGGAGATTATAGTATTATTATATATTGATTATTTATTTTGTTATATATTTATTATTGATATTATTATAATTATTGATGATTATTATTATTATTTATTGTATAATGTAATATGAATTGGATATGATGATATATTATTTAGATATTATTTGTATTTAATTTTTGTTTTGATTATTTTAATTTGTATTATATTTTTTATATATATTTTTGGATTTTATTGATATATGTGATTTTGTATAATTGATATATATGGATAAAATGATTATGTTTTATTATTTATATTTTATGAATTTGATTATATGGAATGGATTTGATAGATTTATGGATTGTATTATTAGATTGTATTTTATTTGATTTGATTTTTATATGATTATAGAGTATGATTTTTATAATGATTATTTTTTTTTGAATTTAATTAATTAGGGATTATATGATATATATATTTTTATGATATATATATTTGGATTTAGATTTGGATTATATATATATTATTGATAATGATTGGATGTTTTTATGATTTTATATGATATGATTGATATGTTTTGAATTTATGAATTAGATATTGTTTAGTGAGATTATTTATATTGATATATTATTATTTGGTGATTGATTTTAATGATTTTATAGATGATATTTTGATTTTGAGATATGATTATAATTATAAGTTTAGATAATTGGATTTTGAATATATATTTAATTTGATATTATATTATTATGTTTATTATTTATAGATTTTATGATTTATGATTGATGATTATATTTATGTTATTAGATTTTTTTTGATAGTTAGTAATGATTTATGGATAGATATTATTTATGATGATTTTATTTATATGATTGTTGTTTATTTATATGTATTTGATTTGAGTTTGATGGATGATATTATTAGGATTTAGTTTTTGATGATATATTTATATGAGTATGATATATATATTTATAATTATTATGATGATTATTTATATTATTTTGTATTGATATTTTTGATTGATTTTTGATATTATTTTATAATTGATTATATTGATATGATTTAATATTTGATATTTTGATTAATTTATGATATTATTTTTTTTTGATATATTGATGGAGTTATAATTAATATATTATTAAATTTTATAATTATTTTTTATTTATATGATTATATGATTAGTAAGTTTATTATTATTTGATTGATTTTTTATATTATATTTTATTTTATATTATGGAAAGTATGATGATGATATGATTAAATTTTGTTTATTATATTTATTATTTTTATGATTTATATTTTATTATTTTTTTTTTTATTATTTGGATTTTTGATATAATTATATATGTATATATATTATTGATTTTATATATTATTATATTAATTTATTTTATTATTTTAGATTTATTAGATAGGATTGATTTGTATTTTATGAGATTATATTATATGTTATATTGTTAGATTTGGAGATTATTATTGATGATTGATATTATTGGATTTTATTATTTTATGATATTATATGTATTATTATTATTAATTTTTATTGGGATTGTGATATTTTTTTTTTGATTGATTGATTTATTAGTTTATAGATAATATAATTAATGGTTATATTTGTATTGGATTGGATATTTTGATTTATTATATTTGATATTGATTTGATATTATTATATGTATATTATATAATATTTTGTATAGATATTTTATTTAATATTTTATATATATTTATATTTTATTTATATATTTTGATGATATTATATTTTGGATTATAGATTAGTTATATATATAAGATATAGAATTTTATTGATTATTGAATTATATTATTATTTATTGATGTATTATTATTTAGTTTATATGAAATTTTATTATATGAATTATTGAGTTAGGATTTGTTGTTGATTTGATATGTATATGGATATTGGATTATATTATTATGAAGGATTTTGATATTGTGTGATTGTTAATTTGATTTTTATATATTATATTTGATTTTTGATAGCAATGATTTTATTGATGGTGATTGATATATATTTTGATTATTTAGGTGATTATGGATTTATTATCTTGATTTTTATTATTATTATTTGGGAATTTGATTTATGATAGGAATTAGATATATAATTATGATGATTATGATTTTTATTTTTATGGATTATGGATTAAATTGGATTTTATATTTTATAATATTAATTTTTATAATATATGTATTATTATGTTGATAATGAATTATTTATTTAATATATATTTGATATATATATTATATATATTGATGAATTGGATTTATTTTGATATATTGATTTGATTTATTTATATATTTATGATATGATTTTTATTTGATATTATATATGGTATAATTATATATGATTATAATTTATATATGATTTTTGATATTTTTTATTTATATTATGATTATTTTTAATATATTTTTTATATGATGTTTAATATATTTAATTAATTTATATTTATTTTTATTATTTGATTATAATATTTTTGAGATATTATAATGATATTTTATGATATTATGATTTGATTTTGATTGATATATTTTAATTATATATGATATGTGATATATATTATTATATTTATGGATGATGGATAATTTATTATATATTGATTTAATTATTTGATATTTTTATAGATAATGATTTTATTATAAGATGGATTTTGTATTTATTATTTTTTATGATTGATAGATTTTTATTATTGGTTTTTTTATTTGATTTATTATATATGATTTATTTATATAATTTTTATATTTATTATATTTATTTTTTGATATGAGTTATATTATTTGGAATTTTTGATATATTGTTATTTGATAATTATTTATATTATTTTATATATTTATTTGATTTTTTATTGAATTATGATTATTTGATTGATTTTATGTATATTAAAATATATATTTAATTTATTTTATTATTTTTATTTTGATTTTATAATATGATTATTAATTTATATGATTGATTTTTGATTGATATTTTTGATATTTTTTATTATATTTGATATATGATATGTTTGATTATTTATTATTTATATTTATAGATTTATGATTGATATATTTTTTTTATGTTATAATGATTATTTGAGAGTTTTATGATTTTAATTATTATTTATGATATATTGATAATATTATATTTATTATTTTTTTTTAATATTTTTATTTTTTGATGATGATTATTTGGATTTTTTTATTTATTTTGGGAATAAAAAAAATAAATTGAGTTGATTTATATGATATATGATTTTATTTGATTGGGATTGATTATTGATGATTTGTATGAGAATTATTTTTATTTATATTGGATAGTTGATATTTTATAATATTATTTTTTGATTATTAAATGATATATTTATTATTAATTTATATAATATTGGATTGATTTGGTTTATTTATTTTTATTTAATTGTGATATTGATTTAAAATTTATTAATTTTAATTTATTATATATTGATTTATGATTTGATTATTTTATTTGATTAATATTTGATTTGGATATTTGATGATTTATGATTTAGGATATTTTATAGATTTATATTTGATATGATGGATTTTGATAATTTATTTATTATTTTGATTTGATTATATTATATATAATAATATATATATGATTTTTTTATATGTTGTGGTGGATTGAGTTGTTAAGTTTATTGTTTATGAATTGGATAGATGAGTATAGATGATATATGATTTTTTTAATTTTTTTGTTGGTGATTATTTGATTTAGTGTTATGATTGTATTAATTGATTTGGATATATATTAGTTATTATTATTTATATTATTTTAGGGTTGTATTTTGATGATTTTTTATATATTATTATATTTTATGTTTTTTGATTATATTGGATATATTGATGATAATTATATAGATTTGATTATGATTTTTATAGAGTTATTTAATTATGAATTGGAGTGTTGTATTTTTTAATGAATTATGATAGATTTTATTTTTATATTAATTAGAAATTTTATTATTTTTTTTTGTATATTATGATAGATATTTGATATTGATGTTAGTTTATTTGGTATAATTGAGGATATATTTTTGGATAGTTTTATTAGATTAATATTTTGTTTTTGTTTAATTTGAGGGAGGATATGATTTGTTAATTGTTTGATAGATTTAGATTATTTTGGTTATGTTGAATTATGTGGTTGAGGATGTGTTTATTTTTTGTTTTGTTTTTTTGTAGATGGTATTATTGTTTTTATTTGTTGATTGGATGTTGATGATTGGTGGTTTTTTATTTATATTTATTTTTGTTGATGAATTGATATTTTTGTTATTTATTGATGATTATGATTAGTTATGTTTGGAGTGTGTGGTTTGTGTGATTAGTATAGTTTTTTGTGATTGTTTGTGTTTATATGTGATTTTATTTTGTTTATTGTTGTATTTGTTTTGTTTTAGTTATTTGTATATTATGATTTTTATGTATTATTGAAGGTTTTGTGTTGATTTTATTTTTTAGGTAAGGGATAGTTGGATTTGGATGTTTTTATTTATATTTATATTTTATGATTATTTTGGTTTAGATATTTTTTTTAGTAAATTTTATGTTAATGTGAATTATATATTTTTTGATTTATATGATGATTATGATGATTATATTTTATGGATTGATTTATGATATTTTTTATTTATATGATGATAATTTGATTATTATGAATTAATTATAGATTTTGATTGAGATGATTATGATTTATATATGATTTTTTTTGAAAAATAAAAAAAAATTTGTTATTTTTTATGATATTTTTTGTATATATATTATGATTGATAATTATAGAGGATATTTTTATGAGATTATAGTATGTTGTGGGATATTTTTTATATTTATATTTTTATTTGGATTGATTAATTTTATTTTGTAATTGATTATGATATTGATATATATTGATATGATATTATATGGATATAGTATTTTTGTTATGATATTTAATTTGTTATATGTGTGGTTAATAGATATGAATATTATGATTTATATGATGGATTTATATGATTATTTATTATTTATATGATTTTTATGATTTTTGGTTTATTTTTGTATATATGATTTTTTTTTTTTGTTGTGAGATTTTTTATATATGAGATAATTTATTTATTATTATAGATTATTTTTTTAATATTGGATATTATTTTATTTATATATATATTAGTATAGATATTTGATGATATTTGTTGATGGTGAATTGATGTTGGTGTTTTGAGTATTTTTTTGTTTTTTTGATTTTTGTTGGATATTATATATGATTAATTGGATTATTTGTTATTTATTTATTATGGATATATTGTATATGATTTTATTTATATGGTGTTGATGATTATAATATTATGATTAATTTTTGTTATATTATGATATTTTTTATATATATATATATTTTTTTTTTATTATAATAAAATTTATTAATTTTTTAATATTATTTATTTGTATATTTATTATATATATTTTATTTTATTTTATTATATTTGATATTTTTTTTATTTTTGAGATATATGGATGAGATATTATTATTATTTTTGATATATATTTTATTTTTTATATTTTTGATATATGGAATGATTTGAGTATATTGATTTGGATATTATTTAATTGATGGATTGATTTGATGATGATTGATTGATAATTATTTAGTGATTTATATTAATAATTTTATTATGGGATGGATTATTATAATTTATTGATATATATTTAATATTTATAGATTTGATGATTAGGATGAGTATATAGTGATTTTGATGATTTGATTTATATTGAATTATTATGATATGATATAGATGATATATTTATTTATTATGATTTTTATGTTATTTTATATATTTATATAATTGATATTATAATGATTAATTTAATATATGATTTTTAATATGAATTATAATTTTTGATTTGATATATAATTAATATTTTTTTTGATGATGATAATATATTTGATGATTGGATGATATTATTTATGTGAATGAAGTGATAAAATATTTATATATATAGTATGGATTTTATTATATATTGAATATGAAATATATTTTAGATGATGTTATATAATTATTATATGGATTTTTTTTAGTGATGATTATATTATATTATATGAGTATTTAGTATTATATTATATAAGATTATTTTTTTTGATTTTATATTTGAGTAATAAAGAATATTATTTTTATGATGATGATTTATTTATATAATGATTATAATGATTTGATATTTATTTATTTATATTGATTTGATTTATTTATGATATTATATTATATGGATGATTGATATTAGATTTATGATTTTATTGAATATTTTGATGATTTATTGATATTTTATAATTTATTAATTGATATGTTTTTGATAATTTGATTAGATTGATTATATATGATTTTATATGAATTTGAATATTATATTTTATATATATTTTTTGATGATTTTAATTATTTTATTTATTTATTAATATTTTATATATTAATATTTAATGATATTATTGATTTTTATTTTTTTATATTATGATTATTATAAATTTGATGATATTAATATTGATTATTTGTATGATTTGATTATTATTTTAATGGAGATGATATAATGATTTTTTTGATTTATATTGATATATTATTGATTTAATGATTTTTAATGAATTTAATAAATATTTTTATTTTTTATAATATAGTTAATTTGATTTTATTGATTATATTATTATTTTAATATTTTAATATTTGATATGATTTTTTTGATTTATGATTGGATTATTATATTTTATGATATATTTTTATGATATGATTTTGAATTATTATATTTGATATTATTTTTATTGTTAATTTATATTTTATGGATAATGAATATTTATTTTTTAATATGATTATTATTATATTATTTTATTTATGATTATTATTATTTTATTTTTTATATTTATTATGATTTATGAATAATTATATGATATGGATTATATTGAATGATTATTTATTATGAAGATTTGATTTGGATTTATTGATGGATATTTGAGATATGATTAATTGGATTATTATTTTATAATGGATGATATATAATTTTATATGATATATTTTTATGGATATATGGATATTTTTATGATTTATTTTTATATATGATTTTTTTTATATATATTAATATGATTATATTTATTTTTATTTGATATATTTTTGATTATATTTTTTTTATGATTATGATATATTTGTATAATTTGATTATATTTATTATTTTTTGATGATATATTTATGATTATGATTTTTATTTAATGATTATATTATTAATGGAATTTTAAATTTGAATTTTGAATTTTATTTTATTTTTTAATTTTTTA
>JAODAL010081102.1:0-12015 GCA_025379985.1 Phyllomedusa bahiana | reverse complement strand
ATTTTTGTTTTTTTTGACTAGTGCTTAAAATTTGAAAAAGGAATAGTGGATAACATGAGGCTTTATTGTGTACATTATGGCCAGACACAGCATTTTAAATACAAAATCCTGGAGCAATCTAACATGTAGCCTATTCTTACCAGAAGTAAAATACATCTGCTCCGAAGGGTCAGTTAGGAGCCTCTGTTGCTCATTCTGTCAAAAAAAGCTACACATACTGTACTAACACCGTAACAGAGACCCGGCCAACCCCATTACACTCAATGGAATCCATCAGGCACTGTTGGTGTCTGTCATGTAATTAATCAGAAAATGCGATTTTTATAGATTTCTGTTTCTACCACAGAAGACAAAACTATAAATAAGAACACCTAGCTTTAAAACTCAGATCAAGTTTTTAGTGCAGTTTCATAATATTCATAATTGTTCATTTAAAAAACAAAGCTATTTGAATCCACTAACTAGACTGCTTTAATAGTCTCTGGCTACCAGCTGCATTTTAGGGAAGCAAGTAGTCAAGCATGTAGCCCAAATATAGCCCAAATAACAGCCTTCAAAGTCAAACTGTGTTTCGGTAATTGTGTGATAAATTAAAATAACATTACTTCACACAGCACACATATTGTCAAAAATTACATTAGTAGTCTAAACTACAAATCAAATTTTATGTTGTTAGGATGAGTTGTAATGACACCAACAGTAATAAATTAACAAAAGTAGAGTGCTGTAACATCTATGTCAAAAGTACCACCACAGCTCAATATTGCATTATACGGTCTACAGCAACAAAATAATAGGAATTTTGAAGACTACTAAGAAAGATATCTCATTTTGCAGTTAGGACACAAATAAACTGTAGAAAAAAAGACTTGTTGCAAAGGTGTACATAGGTTTTAAAGGGGGTTTCTCATCTTAGACATGTATGGCATAGCGATGGGTTATGGCATAAAAGTCTAAAAGATGTAGGTCCCATTTCTGGACCAGCATGTATCTTGAGAACGAGCCCTCAAAGATCTCTGTTCAGAATGGAGAGATGGACATGCATGTGCGCCACTCTCCAGTCATTTCAAGGAAATAGATTCTAAAGATAGGTGGGGTCCCAGAGGAGGGATCCACATTTGTCAGACCTGTATGGTATATCCTATGTGGTGATATGCCATAAATATCTGAGATAGGAAAACCCCTTTAAATCTAAAGCTGTTATTCCACAAATAACATCTATCACTTTTCACTGCTAAACCCCCGGCCAAAGAGTAGAACAGTGTTCTGAGCCCCTATTTCTCTTTGCTGCACAGTCGGTTGTTTTTGGTCACCCTCACAGACACTGAATGGAGAAGCACAGTGCATGGATGACCGTTCAAACTTCTCACTGGGGCTAGGTGTGATTGGTGGGGGTCCCATTTGTGGGGCCCCTGATGATCAGACATTTAGCAACTATACTGTAGATGGATGATTAATGTTTTTGTGGAATTAACCCTTTATTTAAAGTCATCATCAGCATAAATTAGTATGGATAACTCGACCAGCACATATAAAGTTATTACTTATTGTAAAGCACAATGTCTGGCAGCCAAATCTGTTTTGATGGAATGCGAAGTTTCCTTATGCCATCATATTCAGCCGGATTCCATGTCAAGCGATAATCCACCCATTCCTGAAAAGAAAAGAAAAACTGCTTATGCTCTTCTTTAGCTCATTAAATATGCTAGATGTACGGACTAGCTAAAGCTTAGGTTTTTTAATAAATTACAAAAAAAATCTTTGTCTGCATTATAATAATACCACAATGCCCCTTAGATGAAAACACTATAGATAGTCACTGTTATGGGTTATGTTTGACTCAAGTATCTCTGGGCAAATATGAGTAAGTAACCATCAGTATAGATATAACTACATAAGGCTGGAGACAACAGTCTCCATGAAAACCAAATTTTACCTTTGTTAACATAGATATGCTAACCAGGAGGAAAAGTGAATGTACCGTACGTTAGACCTGCCGACCCCAGAGCCTACGCCATGTTTGTGAATGGCTGGACTCATCTAGAAAGTACAAAGGAATATTTAAAACTTGAAAACCATTAGTTTCATAATCCATGTTTTCAAAACCCACAGCTTCCTGCATCTGTTTGATAACATGAAACTCAGTTTTGTATGTCTGGACACACAGGAAACAGGTCTGTGTCAAGCCCAGGAGACCCAGAGAGTTGGGCTTTCTGCAGGACACCCTTTAGGTCCTGCTTTTCAAATCTCATTGTTCTGCTCAGTTTGGGGAAGAGGGCTGAACCAGCACTCTGACAGTGCCTCTTTATCTTTCAGGCTGTTATAATTTTTGAACGTAGAGCCTTTTGTATTTAAGGCAAAACCACTAAGAACTAGGCTTAGGTCACCCCGTTGTCAATAAGTGTTTTTTCCTTATTTTTTGGCCTAAGACTTGAATAGTATTCTTTGTTACAGACATACTATGCATCTGGTATCCAGCTCCATAAATTAAGCTTATTTGTACCCAAAGCTAGGCAATTGAGAGAAAAGAGAGAGATGCACCATTCAGGCGGTGAATATATTCTGTTGCAGAAGTGGAATATGTGATACAGGAAAAAAATAAGTGACATATCAAGACGCCTAGATACAGATTAACTCCACTGAAGTGCCAAACCAAAATCAAAGCCAAATCCAAAGGTATGCCTCAGTTTTCTGCTGATGATTGTATAACAGACTTTCCAAAAGGAAAATTCATTGTGCGAACATACCATTAGAAATACAGAGGTTAGGAGGGCGGTTTGAAAAAGAAGATTGTTTACATTGTGGCTTACATGTAATTTATCTGTGCTAGGAGAGATAAGGCAGCATGTATGCTGACCAGAGCAGAGAAGGGAGAAATATCTCTCCTTGGGGAGAAACACCAATAAATTGATAGGTGTGAGGATTTACTGACCTTTCAGATCTCACTTACTGTTTTGCATAAAGCAAAGGCTTCTGGTAAAAGAGCTGAGGAACTCCAAAGTGCACTCTATTGGAAGTAGTTATTTTCAATTCACATGTAACTCGCAGGAGCCTTGCAGTGTGAAAGGGATTTAAGCCAAACCGGTTAAGTTCATCTACAGACATCTGTTTCGGGGTATTTGCCCCTTGTTAGTGCAGAGTAGAACTTACTGGGTGGCTGGGTGAGAGGCGAGAGTGGCTTAGAAGGGGGAAATTTTTCTTCTTGGAGAAAGCCACCAAAAAATTGGTTGGTGTGAGGATTTATTCGCCTTTCAGACAGGGCAGAGAATGCAGATGGGAAAAATAAAGTATGTGGAGGAAGCAAGCAGCATGTACTGATGCAGAGGTTGGGAGGGAGAAGACAGACAAAGCACAATTTTACCAGGTTTTGTAGTTTTACAGGGCAAAGGAAAAACGCTTTTAAGCAGGAAATGTTGTTCAGCAACAGAGAAGAGAGGTTACATACAGCACAGGAAATACGCAAAAAACATTACAGCGCAATAAATACAGACTCCGGAAAACCATTTGAGAATTTGTTTTTGTTTCACCAGGCAAATTGCTTGATGCTTAAACTGGTATTCCCAACTCACTGATTAAGTTTAAGTATGTAGACATAGGTAAATGAAGATTTTTATCAAATACATTGCTGTTGTGATTTTGTTTTCTTCCAGATCTACAGCAGTTTTTATCTTCTGCTTGTTTACATAAGCTCCACTAGGTTACCGACAACCTCTCTCTGCTGTAGAAGTGGCCAGGTTGGTGACGTCACTCCCTGTTGTGCTTCATCTGGAGTAAGGAAGCTTCCTTCTCAGTTCCTGATCTTATATTTGTCACCTAGAAAATCTTTATGCCTTAGGGTATGTCCACATGGCATATAGCAGAGCATAGTATGCTCTTTGCTATACGGCAGGTGTTTTAGAAGTACGCACTAGCCTGCGCATACTTCTAAAGCGCTGCGGGGCTGGCCCCCATTGACTTTCATTATCCTGAAGAATTGACAAATCACCTCTTTCTCCCGGCGCACAGTACACATCGGGGAAAACAAGGGGGAAAACTTAGCTCTCCATGAGAGCTATGATTTCCATAGTTACAGTCTGTACTTCAGGGCGTCTTGCAGCGCAATTATGTCCCAAAGCATGGACTAAAAATACACCGTGTGAACATATCCATACAGTTACTGACCAGGGAGAAGCCTTGTGCCATCCTGCCATGTCTGCAGAGCATATAGCTATGTATTTACATCAAAGATACCGAACATCAAATAGTCACTCAGGAGCTAACAGTGTGTCTTGGCAGCATATAAGTTTTTCTCTTTAAACAATTTTATATATAAATATGATGAATTCTATTTTCTAGATAACACAGCACTGAGAAAAGTAACAAATGGATGAACCTACATAGGCAGAGTACAGCGTACAGCTATAACGCAAAATATCAGGCTAGTTCTTGAATTGACCGATTAGTCTGCTTCAGCTCCAAACTGTGCTGGTCAAAGTCCCATTGTTTGACCAATAATGGCAGCTGTCCACCACTGTTGTTGATGAAACCTTTGCTAATACTACTCTCTGTTCATACATGAAGGATAAATCAGTAGTGATAAGTATGAACACCACCTAATAAAAACATACTCCCCAGGAGCAGCTGATAGAACACAATGTATGAAAACTGTCTAGCAGTAAGAATGTCTTTGTTGCAACCAATCAGAGCGCAGCTTTTATTTGATATAGGGCTCTGGAAAAATAAAAGCTGAGCTCTGATTGGTTGCTATGGGCAACAAAGACAGTCTTACTGCTAGACACTTTGCATACATAAGGCCCAATGTTTGTTAGAAAAATTCACAACCACAGTGGTCAGATTTGCCACCCCCACTTTTTCTTTTGTATTACTTTAATAATAAGGCCTTATTTGGGATCTTCATGAAGTTCGAATTTCATCCTGCTTTCTTTTACCATTACACACGGCAGTGTTTCAGGACCTTAATAATGAACGTAAATCGTACTTGCCTGATTGAGCCACACATTAGTTGTCATGATCTGCTCTCGTTCATTCTAAAACAGAAGGGACAAATTGATGATTAAGAACATAATAAATTGGTGTAATTTTAGGAGACAGGTAATATATCTGAGCAAGTCTTAAAACAACCACAATACATAACTGATCTGATCGAATGATTCTGTGATCAGCCATTGTCTACAATGTCTAACACTGGGAATATCACAAATAACCATTTGTCCATGAAATAAACAATGTTTAATAACACTGAGAAAAATTGTCTAGTGCCCTCTATGAGAACGGTGTTAATTCTAACTCAAAATCTCTTTTCTGCCAACCTTGGGGCCTCAAAGCTCTAAAAGCAAGATATGTCTTTTACAATGGTTATAAGGAAGAAAATATTTACCAGGCAGTGACCTCAATGATAACAGGCTTTACAGCTTCACAATAGTGTGTTGTCTGACTCAGAGAACAGAGCTCGTAGTTAAATTCAATAAGAGACTTAATGCATATGAAATCTAATATCTTGTAATTTAATTTGAAAGCAACCTACTGTTTTATAAGAGCAAATTTCAAGCTACCATGAAAAAACACCACTTTGCATTAATTATACTGCTTCCTCTTTATACAGTTACCAGTGTCTCAGATTACCTTATAATGAGGAAGACTCACAATGCAGTTGACACATTGGAGCACATTTACAAGAATTGACTAGGGGTGCACAACATTTTCTGGTCCAAGGGCCACATTTCATGTACCTCTCCCAGGGCGGGAATAAATCTTAGAGGAGTATTCCCATTTTGATACCTTTATGACACTTGAATTCTAAATATCCACAGTGGCTGAGAGGTCTTGGTTCCACTTTAAAGACTGCCAGGGATCAAAATGAGGGATCCCCTTCTTGGATGTTCCAGGAAGCAGATATGAGGCACCCGTTTTCATTGTGTTTTATAGGGGTAACAGAAGTATCTGTTTCGCAGCTATAAGTAGAGAGAACAATACACATATCTAGACACCTCTCCAACTCATCTCCTCCTCTCTGGAGTCTGGAACCTATCAGACATTTTTATGATATACCTTGTGGATCTGCCATGATTGTGTTAAAAATAAACTCTGCTTTGAGGAAGAAATCCAGAGATAATACAAAAGCAATTTTTATTGGATTGCCCATTTAGGTTACCATACATTGCCTCCCACAACAGTGTCAGCCCTACACAACAATGCCAGCCACAAAGTTCCCCATTGTAACAGTGCCAGCCACACAGTACCCACCATAACAGTGCCAGACATACACTATCCAGAATACAGAGCCCACCATAACAGTGCCAGTAACACAGTGTCCACCATAACAGTGTAATTAGTTAAATGCAGCTATTGAAAAATAAATATTACTTTCTGATGTATGAGAACAGAGATAAAGCATGTCTGTGTCCTGATGGCTGGGGGCCACACAGATGGGCACTGAGGGTCACATGTGATGTACTCCTTTTCTTGCATGTTGTCTCATCACAACAACCCTTCTAAATATAAAGCCAGCACAGTGACCACCTGATTGCCATGGTTTTACCTTCTGAAACAAAGTAATACATGTTGGCTGTTCAAACTATATTTAAAGGGATTTTCTCATTACAAAGATCATATCTGTAATGATGGGGACAGTAAAAATAAGCACTTTTGTAACTGGTTTGTATTACCTTAATCATTTAGCATAGAAACTAATAGCTAATCTGTGTGTGTCTAGAGCTATTTCTGCAGCTTGGGGTCAGGCCATGCCTCCTTTGCTGTGATTGGCTGTCTGATATTTAGTTCAGCCCTGGTTGGGACACGCCCACTGTGTGGGACATGCTCCCTATACTGTGATTGACTGTCTGCACTCTCTGTGGTTACTCACCTCTGAGCTGTATAAATACTAAAATGAAACTGGCACCCCAGCTTTCTGCGCTGGCTGCTGTCTGTGTCTGTGTAATAAAGGCTGCCTGAGCTCTCTATGCTCCTCTCCCAGTGATACTTCTATATAAAGGATTAGGGAAATTACTGAGTCTCTAGCTGTTAGATTCACTCTCCCCCCATACAACACACCCTTATACACTCTGCACTCTCCACCCACATAACACAGCCTTATACACTGATAACAGAGGGGGGGAGCAGAGTGCATTCCTCACATTTGTTTCATAATTTCAGGCTGTATGTATAACTGTTTACAGCAATACAGGTGTTCTGGTTAAAGGAAACGAAGCCTGGGAGGGAGGTGGCAACTCTGCAGACATGAGAACTGACCATTACAGGAGGTCTGCAGAGCTGTGACATCTTATTTCTCCCACTGCTCACACAGAATGAGGACTGGGGAGGGAGCAGGGACAGGGAGGTGGTGTGATGATGTCACCAGTCTTCAGTGAGGAAAGACCCACCTACTGAGAGGAGAAACCTGCCCCTGGATTTGAAGCTGTAAGACAGAGAGAAACAGCTCATGTCTATAAAAGCCTGTAGTGAGAAAATCCATTTAATGGCTCTCCACTCAGGGTTATAGAGGGTAGTAGTGCATGGTGCTTCCATTTTATGATGTCAATATCTTTTAATAGGGCATTTAGTTGTCCTGGAAGCCAGCCCTGATAGTCCACAAACCACACCAGAGAATTTGCTGCCATATTCCTTCACTATAAAGTCTAAAGAAAAGTCCTAAAACTCCCCAAAGATTGTTATTGATGCTGAAATTGAGCTGCTCCACTCTGACCTTATACAGGATACATGTACAATAATTATATCTCAACCTACAGTCAACATTTGTTTAGTGACAAGACTATTAGCAAATTAGAATGGCAAGAAGCAAGACGTAGGTCTTCAGGCCAATGAGTTCACCCTTTAACCTGCCCTTTTGGTGTGTCAGATCCTTGTAGGTACAAAGTGTCACAGGATGTTTTTTGGCAGAATATCCTTGAGGGCTTTTGTTTATAAGTCACATACAGACAGGGTTCATGCTGCACACTGTCACCACACAGATACTTATCAGTGACAAAGGCAAGAATGAAACAAGCATGGACATCTGGAGATCAAGGAACAAAGCACAAAACATGACAGCAAACAGATGCAACCTCTCACTGAGTGGAACATGTACTAGAGGCTAACATAATCAAGGATACTCGTGATTGGATTATACCCTACCCAGAAAACATTTATCCAGTCATACAATGTATATAAGGGACACATTACAAAGGATTTTCAGAGATTTTAAACTGATCAGAGTGTGTATCTTAGAGTGTATGAGGATACATTATTGGTAAACATTCTATATTTTACTATTTTTCAGAATTCATAGCTTCATATTAAATTACACAAGAGGTAAAGTTTACTGTTCTTAATACTTCCATAATATTAAAACTGAATTAATGTTCCCTGGACTTCTCGTTCAGTTGAATCTCAGGGCGTCATACAGCCGACGCAACTTCCCCTCTCTCCCCTCGGTCATTACCAGTTCCTAACTTGCACAATATTGGAGGAATACTAGTGACCAACTGCTTTGTACATCAGAAAAGTATGGCAGACAGACCTTCAACCTAATTTACATATACACACACAATCTAAATTACATTTAAGGCCCTGGTCAGTTATCTTCCTTGTTCAGGCATAAATTTAATCAAGTTTGATCATGGTTGATCAACAGGAAAGCCTAAAACGGAAATAGGATTTGATGGCTGTGTGACAGTGAAAATAGTTACAAAAGAGTTAATATGGCTAACAGGAATGGAACTCTCAATTAGTTCAAGCTCAATAATTTAATTAGGTTAAAATTAATATTATTTGTTTTTAATTTTGATTTGAACCATTAAACCATTTATTTGTTGTGCTACAACTGTGTAGTAAAAAAACAAATTGAAAAACTGAGGTGTTCTAAAACTTTTGACCAGTAGTGTATAAAAAAAATTTGACATCTGGTCCAAGCCTTCTAAATGGACATTAATATAGGATTTACTAAACTGTTTAAACAAAGTTTTAATGGCATATTTAACTGTTTTTGCAATTTTATTTTCTGGCGGTAGACGTTTAGGTATCGTGTATTCTCTTTTTTGCAACTCTCAAACGTGTCACTAAATTATAAATTTGATGCTCTACAAAATGTACGTCCACATTTTTTGGATTGTGTTAAAAAATGAAACAGTAAGTGCTTTTCCCCAAATAAAGGACAGTGCAAATTGTAAACTGTTTAAGAAAGTTTTACAGCTTATTTTATGTTATTTTAGCATAATTTTGAACATTTCTCTTGGGCTGGTTTTCTAAATGTGTAAGTGAAAATGTACACCAGTAAAAAGGACAAGGGAGATTTAATAGGGATCTTGAGTAGTAGTGGTTAAGTTTTAAGGTTAAAGGGGTTTTGCCACAAAGTAAAATTTACGTGGGAAGCTTGCAAATGAAATAACAAACATTTTCACCATTCATTATTATTAAAAATTCTGCACCGTTTTTGTCTTAGCTGCTCCTTTAGTGATCCATTGTTTACAGCTCGTCTCCAGGGGATACAACCCAGGGCTGAGAGCTCCTCAGTCCTGGTCAGACATGCTCAGACATCACTTCTCCTCTCAGGCAGCTACTGAGTGTTCAAACCCCAGGTGCTGTCACTCTACTCCCGTCCTCTATACTTCTTAGTAATTAGTCAAACAGTGTAAATAAATAAAAAAAAGAAACCTCAATGAGGTCTGTGCATTGATAAAGATAAATAAAATCCACAGGTTTGATTCCTGCAGGGATTTGAACCTAGGACTCTTGTGCGGTGAAGCAAACACTTTACCTCTCAACTACTCACAATGCTTTACATAAACAGACCTTTCTTTGACTACAGAGAGGAAAGGCATGGTTATGTCATCCTGTTGGGTCGCATGATATGCAATTCAAACAAATCACACACACCCCCTTTTGGAATAGAGCTAAAGAGTTGTTACAGGAGGTATGAAATAAGATTGTGGCAAAACCCTTTAAGCATTCAAAAAAGAACCAAATTTAGTGAGTTTACATCTAAGGTGTTGCAGGGAATTTTCTGAGTTGAGAACATGCAAAGTAAATGTTCTGTAACAGTAAGTATAAGTTCTTTAGACCCCCTCATTTCTGTGAAATGTAGCAGTATTAATGAAGAAGGGTGTAAAAAGAAAGTAAACAGAAAAAGGGATACTGTAAAATATGTAAGTGAGCAGTGATTCAGCCATTAAAGGGGTTTTCTCACATGGGGTTCCAGTCACGGGTTGTCAGGTGTGTGTGTTTCTTTTTCGTGATAGTTTTTTTGTTCCCGGTAATTTGAGAGGATTACAAAAAAGGGTTGCCCATGGCACTTTTTTCAGCGGATTTACAGGGGTTTTGGATTTAAAACCCGCTTAAACACTGAACTTGACAGACTTTGAGGAAAATCCGTGCAGCAGCCCCCATCACAATTTTCCCCCCAGACGTTTTTTTAAACCCCCGCGGCGGAAAAAAAATGTGAGCGTTCATTCTTGCGCCCGATTTTCGGGCTGAACATGAACATGTCGGTGCAAAGGAGGAGGACTGGAACCTGCAAACCGTGGAGAAAAGCCGCTGCCCTGCGTGCCAAAAACAGACCAAATACCAGTCGGGATTTCTCGACCGGTATTTGGTCTGTGTATGAAAAACGGGGCCCAAACAGTGCGGAGTGTTTCTTCAGTAAACAAAAGCAGCACTGTGTGGGGAGTAAAAATTTTTGTTTTTCTCTCCTAAGGAGGTGTTCCTTTTTTCACCACCATTGTCTCCCACCCAGTCAAACAGTATCGTTGTCTACACTGTGGGGGCAAAACCCGAAAAAGGGGTATGTGATGAGCGATATTGGTTGACTAATATTCCTTTTTGCTTCTCAAAAATTCAGTGATAGAAGTAAATTTGGGGTTTGTTACAACCAATAGAGGGCAAGTGAGCTTCCCCGTCCTTTCCCCTAATGCTTTGATTACTTACAAAGTGTAAATAAGTGTTAACCAAGCCATTCAGACCAAATTCATAGCACACTTGTCCACCACAAATGTAGCATGTCACCACTGGAGACACATCCTCCAAAGCAATTAGCTGAATAGCTAGGTGTTATATGTGCTATTCATGCAGGTACCATATACCACAGAATGAGAGTTTTGTAAGAATTTTTAGATCAAAAAAGGGGAAATTTCCCTTTTATCACTCACCCAAATTGCTTGCCTCTGTGTTGGCTAGGTCCGACTAATAAATATGAGATCAGGCAAATGCAATTAATTGAGAAAAAGTCCCTATCGGCTACTCCTGGAGTTTCCTCAAGCTCTCATAGTTACAACAGATAAACCAAGTAGTCAAGCGAATATTAAACATAGGCCCATTTGAAAAAACTGATAGGGCTAAAATCACTTTTTTGTCCCGTCCAACCAATCACGTGCCCCCTTTTTTTTCCCGAGCCTATATGAAATGAAAGGGAAGCTCTGATTGGTTGCTATGGGCAACAAAGTGAGTTTTAGACCTAGACAGTTTTCATGCATGTGGCCAATAGTGTCAAACATTTATTGCTAATGTGCGTATAATCCAAGTTCTACACTTTTTTGAATAAATATACTTGCAATCTCAGTAGTCCTGAGTAGAAAGTCCAGACTTTGTTCTGCCTGCAAACATGATTTCACATGCGACACATCTCAGTCCAAAATGGTAGGAAAGACAAGCATACTAAAAAAAAGGCAACAACAAAAGTGTGCAAGTTTTAAGCTTTGGGAACCCTGAAGTTTTGAAAGTGATCACCACTTTTCAAACAATTTATAAATCAGTTACTTTTTGGAAATTGATAAGGCTGGGTTTCCTGCTGCTTCAGCCACATGCGGCAGCCCAAAGGTTCAAATTTGGAAGTTTGACATTCCTGGGTTTGTCTGTTTCAGTAAATAGCTCCCTTTGTGGTTGTCCGGTTTCCCGGTATTTCTTTAGAAATGGGGTACTCGGAACCTGGGGGGCCCTTTTAAAATGGTTGTTGTCACGGGAAAGGTGTATGGCCGGGGTAAAATTGGTGGCTAATTCCCCCGGGACTGATACCCAAAATTTTGTTGT
>JAODAL010081101.1:0-12015 GCA_025379985.1 Phyllomedusa bahiana | reverse complement strand
TGGGGGAGGCCATAACCCTGCGAGGGCCCTGGGTGGAGGCCAAAACCATGCGAGAGCCCCGTGTCGAGGCCACAACCCTGCGAGGGCCCCGAGTCGAGGCCACAACCCTGCGAGGGCCCCGTGTCAAGGCCACAACCCTGCGAGGGGAGGCCTTAACCCTGCGAGGTTCCCGGGTGGAGGCCACAACCCTGCGAGGGCCCCGTGTCGAGGCCACAAACCTGCGAGGACTCCGTGTCGAGGCCACAACCCTGAGAGGGCCCCGTGTCGAGGCCACAACTCTGCGAGGGGCTGGGGGTTATGCGGTATCCCGGGGTCTGGTGGTCATGGTGTCTGCCGAGGTCTGGGGGTTATTGGCCCTCAGATGTCCACAGTTTATGGGCCCTCCAGTGGAGTGGAGGCTGGATAGAGGATTCCTCATCTCAGTCATTTTTTATGCAAGCCTCTTTTGGGTTGAGGTCTAGCCCCCCCCCCTTCCCCCCCCCCCCCCCCCGGTATTCCCCCCCCCCCCCACCCCACCGTCCTCTTAGTCCCTCCATCAGTTGTGGCTCTTAGTGTTTCTTTATTGGAGTTTGGGAGTAGAGTTGTCTTCTGAGATCTAAGGCTCAGTGTCCAGAGGAGCAAGTAGCGGACTCTGGAGTCATTGGGGTCAGCCAGACGCCACTCCTATACATTTACACCAGTTACAGAAACCCCATCTCTTCCGCCCCCGCGTCTCCTCCCACGAGGCTCCCGCCCCCGCGTCTCCTCCCACGAGGCTCCCGCCCCCGCGTCTCCTCCAAAGAGGCTCCCGCCTCCGCTTCTCCTCCCATGAGGCTCCCGCCTCCGCGTCTCCTCCCACGAGGCTCCCGCCCCTGCGTCTCCTCCAAAGAGGCTCCCGCCTCCGCGTCTCGTCCCACGAGGCTCCCGCCCCCGCCTCTCCTCCCACGAGGTTCCCGCCCCCCCCTCGTCACCCACGCGGTTACCGCCTTTCCTCCCACGAGGCTCCCGCCTCTCCTCCCACGAGGCTCCCTCCTGCGCCTCTCCTCCCACGAGGCTCCCGCCTCCGCATCTCCTCCCACGAGGCTACCGCCTCCGCGTCTCCTCCCACGAGGCTCCCGCCCCCCGGGGTCCTCCCCCACGAGGCTCCCGCCCCCGCCTCCCCTTCCACGAGGTTCCCCCCCCGCCTCCCCCCCCGAGGCTCCCGCCCCCGCTACTCCACCCCCGAGGCTCCCGCCCCTCTCCTCCCCCGAGGCTCCCGCCTCCGCCTCTCCTCCCACGAGGCTCCCGCCCCCGCCTCCTCCCAGGAGGCTCCCGCCCCCGCGTCTCCTCCCATGAGGGTCCCGCCCCCGCGTCTCCTCCCACGAGGCTCCCGACCGCCTCCTCTCCCCCCACGAGGCTCCCGCCTCCGCCTCTCCTCCCACGAGGCTCCCGCCTCCGCTTCTCCTCCCATGAGGCTCACACCTTCGCGTCTCTTCCCACGAGGACACCCGTTAGTTACAAGAGGAAGACTGCAGAGGAGGAGGACATCCGGGAGGAACAAGGGGAAGACTACAGAGGATATGAAGGACACCTGGGAGGAACCAAGGGAATGACTCTGGAGTCATTGGGGTCAGCCAGACGCCACTCCTATACATGTACACCAGTTATAGAAACCTCATCTCTTCCGCCCCCACGTCTCCTCCCACGAGGCTCCCGCCCCCGCGCCTCCTCCCACGAGGCTCCCGCCCCCGCGTCTCCTCCAAAGAGGCTCCCGCCTCCGCTTCTCCTCCCATGAGGCTCCCGCCTCCGCGCCTCTTCCCACGAGGCTCCCGCCCCCGCGTCTCCTCCCACGAGGCTCCCGCCCCTGCGTCTCCTTCCACGAGGCTCTCGCCCCCGCCTCTCCTCCCACGAGGTTCCCGCCCCCGCCTCTTCTCCCACGAGGCTCCCGCCTCCGCCTCTCCTCCCACGAGGCTCCCGCCTCCGCCTCTCCTCCCACGAGGTTCCCGACCGCCTCCTCTCCCCCCACGAGCCTCCCGCCTCCGCCTCTCCTCCCACGAGCCTCCCGCCTCCGCCTCTCCTCCCACGGGGCTCCCGCCCCCCCCTCTCCCACGAGGGCTCCCTCCTCCCCCCCGGGCTTCTCCTCCACGAGGCCCCCCCGGCTCCTCTCCTCCCAATCCGCCCCCAAAAGGCTACCGCCTCCGCGTCTCCTCCCACGAGGCTCCCGCCTCCGCTTCTCCTCCCTTGAGGCTCCCGCCTCTGCGCCTCCTCCCACGAGGCTCTCGCCCCCGCCTCTCCTCCCACGAGGCTCCCGCCTCCGCTTCTCCTCCCATGAGGCTCACACCTTCGCGTCTCTTCCCACGAGGACACCCGTTAGTTACAAGAGGAAGACTGCAGAGGAGGAGGACATCCGGGAGGAACAAGGGGAAGACTACAGAGGATATGAAGGACACCTGGGAGGAACCAAGGGAAGACTGCAGAGGAGGACACCCCGAATGAACAAGGGGTAAGACTACAGAACAGGCAGAGGTAACCCAGGAGGAAGAAGCGGAAAGACTGCAGAGGAGGAGGAGGACACCCAGGAGAAACATGGGAAAGGCTGCAGAGGAGTAGGATGACACCCAAGAGGAACATGGGAAAGGCTGCAGAGGAGGAGGATGACACCCAAGAGGAACATGGGAAAGGCGGTAGAGGTGGACACCCAGGAGCAACATGGGAAAGGCTGCAGAGGAGGACGACGACACCCATGAGGAACATGGGAAATGCAGCAGAGGCAGAGGTGGACAACCAGGAGAAACATGGGAAAGGCAGCAGAGGTTGAGGTGGACACCCAGGTGAAACATGGGAAAGGCTGCAGAGGAGAAGGATGACACCCAAGAGGAACATGGGAAAGGCTGCAGAGGAGGAGCAGGGCACCCAAGAGGAACATGGGAAAGGCTGCAGAGGAGGAAGATGACACCCAGGAGCAACATGGGAAAGGCTGCAGAGGAGGAGGACGACACCCAGGAGCAACATGGGAAAGGCTGCAGAGGAGGAGGACGACACCCAAGAGGAACATGGGAAAGGCTGCAGAGGTAGAGGTGGACACCCAGGAGAAACATGGGAAAGGCTGCAGAGGAGGTGGACACCCAGGAGAAACATGGGAAAGGCTGCAGAGGAGGTGGACACCCAAGAGGAACATGGGAAAGGCTGAAGAGGAGGTGGACACCCAAGAGGAACATGGGAAAGGCTGGAGAGGAGGAGGACGACACCCAACAGGAACATGGGAAAGGTTGCAGAGGAGGAGGACGACGACACCCAAGAGGAACATGGGAAAGGCTGCAGAGGTAGGGGTGGCCCCCGGAGAAACAGGGGAAAAAAAAAAGGCTGCAGGGAGGGGGACCCCCGGGAAAATGGGAAAGGCTGCAGGGGGGACGCGACCACCCCTGAGGAACATGGGGAAAGGCTGCAGAGGGGGAAACAGCCAAGAGGAAATGGGAAAGCTGCAGGGGTAGGGTGGACACCCAGGAAAAAAACAGGGGAAAGGCTGCGAGAAGGGGACGAACCAAAGGGAACATGGGAAAGGCTGCGAGGAGGAGGACGACCCCCAAGAGGAACAGGGGAAAGGTGGGGAGGAGGACGACACCCAAGGGAAATGGGGAAAGGTGCGAGGAGGACGACACCCATGAGGAACATGGGAAAGGCAGTAGAGGTGGAGGACGACACCCAAGAGGAACATGGGAAAGGCTGCAGAGGAGGAGGACGACACCCTAGAGGAACAAGGGAAAGGCGGAAGAGGAGGAGGACGACACCCAAGAGGAAAATGGGAAAGGCTGCAGAGGAAGAGGTGGACACCCAGGAGGAACATGGGACAGGCTGCAGAGGAGGAGAAGACCCAAGAGGAAATGGAAAAGCTGCAGGAGGGGGGACAAACCCCCCAAAAAGGAACAAGGGGGAAGAGTGAAAAGTGAGAAAACCAGGAGGAATGAGAAGTGGTGCTGGAGGCTGTAAGAAGTGCACTGCAATGCTTGGCTTTATTTTGTAAAGAGCAGATAAACATTTTGAAGCCAGAAACAACATGAGGTTTGGGCCATTTCAGAGCGGACTCTAATCTGCGGTTACAGGCTCCTGAGATTTAGCTCCAACAACCCCTTGCCATCAGAATGTCCCAGGAAGGAGGCCACTGTCTGAGCGAGCACTCATCCTCATGATGTCGTCCTCCTGTTGTTGGATCCTGTAGTTGTGGCCTGCTCCTACCTCATTGACCCTTTAAAGCCAAGCTTCAACCAACGTAATGATTATCAGGCTTACGTCATCTTCTGTTTGTGTGGACTTATTTCCCACTGTCTCTCTTTTTACAACATGTAATAAGATATTGTGGATATGCTTGTGTGTCATTAAAAATGACAAAGATGGAGGGGGTCTGAAGATGGTCGGCTAAACTGTCGTATCGCTTCGGCACCTCGCTGACTGAGTCCGGCTTTATGGGAGGCGTTCTCATGTCTTCTTTTCCCAGAGTAAACTCTCCAGTCAGGACCTGGGCCACCAAAATGAACTTGTGTCCTTCACTGGATAGAGGGGAATATTTGTCCCTTGCAGAAATTGTGGCTTCAACCGCAAAATACACTCCGTGCCCATAAAACGTGGCTGATGGGAGAGAAGAGACAGAGATGAAGGGAGGGTCCCAACAAATGCATGAGACTCAGGAGGATCAGAGGAAGAGGAGACAAGAAAGAGAGTTGTCCAGGTATACACCACACAACGAGGAAACTGTAACACTAGGGATGAAAGACAAAGAATTTGACACAAAGGAGAAGACGGAGGAAGAGGAGGTGACACAATGCAGAAGAGGAGGTGACACAATGCAGAAGAGGAGGTGACACAATGGAAAACACAAAGGAGGTGACACAATGCAGAAGAGGAGGTGACACAATGGAGAAGAGGGAGGAAGAGGAGGTGACACAATGCAGAAGAGGAGGTGACACAATGGAAAACACAAAGGAGGTGACACAAGGAGAAGTAGTCTGATAATGGAAAACCCAGAGGAAGAGGAGGAGGTGACACAAAGGAGAAAACGGAGGGAGAGGAGGTGACACAATGGAGAAGAGGGAGGAAGAGGAGGTGACACAATGGAGAAGAGGGAGGAAGAGGAGGTGACACAATGCAGAAGAGGGAGGAAGAGGAGGTGACACAATGGAGAAGAGGATGTGACACAATGGAGAACACAAAGGAGGTGACACAAGGGAGAAAGAGGAGGAGTTGTCTGATAATGGAAAACCCAGAGCAAGAGGAGGTGACACTAGGGAGAAGAGGGAGGAAGAGAAGGTGACAAAATGGAGAAGAGGGAGGAAGAGGAGGTGACACAATGGAGAACACAAAGGAGGTGACACAAGGGAGAAAGAGGAGGATTTGTTTGATAATGAAGAACCCAGAGGAAGAGGAGTTGACACAAAGGAAAAAATTTAGGAAGAGGAGGTGACACAAAGGAGAAGAGGGAGAAAGAGGAAGTGACACAATGTAGAAGAGGGAGGGAGAGGAGGTGACACAATGGAGAAAACAGAGGAAAATGAGGTGACACAAAGGAGAAGAGGGAGAAAGAGGAGGTGACACAATGGAGAACATAGAGGAGGTGACACAATGGAGAAGAGGGAGGAAGAGGAGGTGACAATGAAGAGGGAGGAAGAGGAGATGACACAATGCAGAAGAGGGAGGAAGAGGAGGTGACAATGAAGAGGGAGGAAGAGGAGATGACACAATGGAGAAGAGGGAGGAAGAGGAGGTGATACAAAGGAGAAAAGGGAGGAAGAGGAGGTGACACAATGGATAAGAAGGAGGAAAAGGAGGTGACACAATGGAGGATGAGTCATTTGACAATTGAGAACCTGGAAGAGGTGGATGTGACAAGTGATGCAATGGAGAAGACTGAGGAAGAGGAGGTGAAGGCAATAGAGAAGATGGAAGAAGAGGAGGTGACGCAATAGAGAAGACGGAGGAGGTAACACAAGGGAGAATGTTTATAAGGAGGAGTCATCTGACAATTGAGAAGAAGAGGATGTGACACAATGGAAAAGACAGAGGAAGAAGAGGTGACACAGAGGGGTACACCAAGAAAAAGGAGGTGACACAATGGAGAAGAGGGAGGAAGAGGAGGTGACACAATGGAGAAGAGGGAGGAAGAGAAGGTGACACAATGGAGGAAGAGGAGGTGACATAATGGAAAACACAAAGGAGGTGACACAATGGAGGAAGAGGAGGTGACACTAATGGAAAAAAAAGGAGGAGGAGTCGTTTGACAATTGAGAACCTGGAAGAGGTGGATGTGACAATGGAGAAGAAGGAGGAAGAGGAGGTGACACGATGGAGAACATGGAGGAAGATGAGGTGACACGATGGAGAACATGGAGGAAGAGGAGGTGACAATGAAAGACACAGAGGAAGAGGAGATGACACAATGGAGAACACGGAGGTGACAAGGGAGAATGTGGAAGAGGAGTCTGACAATGGAGGAAGAGGAGATAACAACGAATAACACGGAGGAAAAGGAGGTGACAAGGGAAAACAAGGAGAAGCAGGAGTTTGACAATGGAGAAAACGGAGGAAGAGGAGGTGACGATGAACAAGACGGAGGAAGAGAAGGTGACGATGGAGAAGACGGAGGAAGAGGAAGTGATGCAATGGAGAAGACTGAGGAATAGGAGGTGACGCAATTGAGGAGACTGAGGAAGAAGAAGTGACGCAATAGAGAAGACAGAAGAAGAGGAGGTGACGCAATAGAGAAGATGGAAGAAGAGGAGGTGACGCAATAGAGAAGGTGACACAATAGAGAAGACAGAGGAGGTAACACAAGGGAGAATGATTAGGAGGAGGAGTCATCTGACAATTGAGAACCCGGAAGAAGAGGATGTGACAATGGAAAAGACAGAGGAAGAATAGGTGACACAGAGGAGAACACCAAGAAAAAGGAGGTGACACTGGAGAACATGGAGGAGGAGGAGTCTCACAGTGGAGAAGACGGTGGAAGAGGAAATAACGATGGAGACGTTGAGGAAGAGGTGGTGACACAATGGAGAAGACGGAGGAAGAGGAGGTGACACAATGGAGAAGACGGAGGAAGAGGAGGTGACACAATGGAGAAGACAGAGGAAGAGGAGGTGACACAATGGAGAAGACAGAGGAAGAGGAGGTGACACAATGGAGAAGACGGATGAAGAGGAGGTGACACAATGGAGAAGACGGATGAAGAGGAGGTGACACAATGGAGAAGACAGGAAGAGGAGGTGACAAAATGGAGAAGACAGAGGAAGAGGAGGTGACACAATGGAGAAGACGGATGAAGAGGAAGTGACACAATGGAGAAGACAGAGGAGGTGACACAATGGAGGACACAGAGAAAGAGGAGGTGACACAATGGAGAAGACGGATGAAGAGGATGTGACACAATGGAGAAGACAGGAAGAGGAGGTGACAAAATGGAGAAGACAGAGGAAGAGGAGGTGACACAATGGAGAAGACGGAGGAAGAGGAGGTGACACAATGGAGGACACAGAGAAAGAGGAGGTGACACAATGGAGAAGACGGATGAAGAGGAGGTGACACAATGGAGAAGACAGGAAGAGGAGGTGACAAAATGGAGAAGACGGAGGAAGAGGAGGTGACACAATGGAGAAGACGGATGAAGAGGAAGTGACACAATGGAGAAGACAGAGGAGGTGACACAATGGAGGACACAGAGAAAGAGGAGGAGACACAATGGAGAAGACAGAGGAAGAGGAGGTGACACAATGGAGGACACAGAGAAAGAGGAAGTGACACAATGGAGAAGACAGGAAGAGGAATGAACAATGCAGGAGAAGAGTAGGTATTATAGATTATAGGGGATGGATGGAGGATGATACAGGGGATGGATGGAGGATGATACAGGGGATGGATGGAGGATACAGGGGATGGATGGAGGAGGATACAGGGGATGGATGGAGGATGATACAGGGGATGGATGGAGGATGATACAGGGGATGGATGGAGGAGGATACAGGGGATGGATGGAGGATGATACAGGGGATGGATGGAGGAGGATACAGGGGATGGATGGAGGATGATACAGGGGATGGATGGAGGAGGATACAGGGGATGGAGGAGGATACAGGGGATGGATGGAGGAGGATACAGGGGATGGATGGAGGATGATACAGGGGATGGATGGATGGAGGATACAGGGGATGGATGGAGGAGGATACAGGGGATGGATGGAGTCCTTATACAGGGGATTAGCGATGTGTAGGAGGATATAGGGGATGGATGGAGGATACAGGGGATGGGATAGTGATACGAGGTGGAATGGAATGGAGGATACAGGGTAATGGATGGAGGATAGCAGTGATGGAAGGAGGATACAGGGGGATGGATGGAGGATAATACAGGGGATGGATGGAGGACTGAATACAGGGGATGTTGGAGGATGATACAGGGGATGGAGGAGGATGATACAGGGTATGGATGGAGGATGATACAGGGGATGGTTGGTGGAGGAATGAACAGGGTGATGGATTGGAGTGAATGATAACATGGGATGGATGGAGGATGATACCGGGGATGGATGCGGTGAGGATGGATGTACAGGGGATGGATGGAGGATGATACAGGGTAATGTTGATGGAGGGAGTGACTTGACAGGGGATGGATGGAATGATAATAAAGGGATGGATTGAGGGATAGCATACCAGGGGATGAGGATGTAGGTCTTGATACAGGAGGATGGACTTGGATAGGATTGATAACAGGGGATAGGAAGGGAGGAGGATACAGGCATGGTGTATGGAGGATGAGACAGGGGATGATGGATGATATACAAAGGGGATGGAATGGAGGAGGATAACAGGGGATGGATGGAGATACAGAGGGAATGTGGAATTGGAGGAGGATACTAGGGATGGAGTAGAGAGATTGATACAGGGGATGGAAAGAGAATGATACAGGGGGATGGAAATGGCAGATGATATATCAGGGAATGGAATGGAGGATACAGGGAATGGAATGGATGGAGGATATAGAGGATGGATGGAGGATATGATAAACAGGGGATTGAAGGAGATGATGACATGGGGGATGGATGGAGGATGATACAGGGGATGGATGGAGGATAATACAGGGGATGGAGGATTGAGAGTGAATACAGTATGGATGGAGGATGATACAGGGGATGGATGGATGGAGGATACAGGGGATGGATGGAGGATACAGGGGATGGATGGAGGATGATACAGGGGATGGATGGAGGATACAGGGGATGGATGGAGGATGATACAGGGGATGGATGGAGGAGGATACAGGGGATGGATGGAGGATGATACAGGGGATGGATGGAGGATGATACAGGGGATGGATGGAGGATGATACAGGGGATGGATGGAGGATGATACAGGGGATGGATGGAGGAGGATACAGGGGATGGATGGAGGATGATACAGGGGATGGATGGAGGATACAGGGGATGGATGGAGGATACAGGGGATGGATGGAGGATACAGGGGATGGATGGAGGAGGATACAGGGGATGGATGGAGGAGGATACAGGGGATGGATGGAGGATGATACAGGGGATGGATGGAGGATACAGGGGATGGATGGAGGATGATACAGGGGATGGAGGAGGATACAAGTGGATGGGGGGATGAGAGGATACAGGGGATGGGAGTAAGTGATACAGGGGAATTGATTTGGAGGAGGATACAGGGGATGGAGGATGATACAGGGGATGGATGGAGGAGGATACAGGGGATGGATGGAGGATGATTACATGGATGGGTGGAGGGATACAGGGATGGATGAGATACAGGGGATGGATGGAGGATACAGGGGATGGATGGAGGAGGATACAGGGGATGGAGGAGGATACAGGGGATGGATGGAGGAGGATACAGGGGATGGATGGAGGATGATACAGGGGATGGATGGAGGATACAGGGGATGGATGGAGGATACAGGGGATGGATGGAGGATGATACAGGGGATGGAGGAGGATACAGGGGATGGATGGAGGAGGATACAGGGGATGGAGGATGATACAGGGGATGGATGGAGGAGGATACAGGGGATGGATGGAGGAGGATACAGGGGATGGATGGAGGAGGATACAGGGGATGGATGGAGGAGGATACAGGGGATGGATGGAGGATACAGGGGATGGATGGAGGATGATACAGGGGATGGATGGAGGAGGATACAGGGGATGGATGGAGGATACAGGGGATGGATGGAGGAGGATACAGGGGATGGATGGAGGATGATACAGGGGATGGATGGAGGATGATACAGGGGATGGATGGAGGAGGATACAGGGGATGGATGGAGGATGATACAGGGGATGGATGGAGGATGATACAGGGGATGGATGGAGGATGATACAGGGGATGGATGGAGGATGATACAGGGGATGGATGGAGGATGAAAGATGGGAGGGATGGAGGATACAGAGAATGGATGGAGGATGATACAGGGGATGGAGGAGGATACAGGGGATGGATGGAGGAGGATACAGGGTGATGGATGGAGGATACAGGGGATGGATGGAGGATGGCGTACAGGGATGGATGGAAGGAGGATAAAACATGGGATGGATTGGAGGAGAAACGAGGCGATGGAGGAACGGGAAGGATGATTACAGGGTATGGATGGAGGATGATACAGGGGATGGAGGATGATACAGGGGATGGATGGAGGATGATACAGGGGATGGATGGAGGAGGATACAGGGGATGGATGGAGGATACAGGGGATGGAGGATGATACAGGGGAGGGATGGGGAGTGATACAGGGATGATGGAGAGATACAGGGATGGTGGAGGATACAGGGGATGGATGGAGGAGATACAGGGGATGATGGGAGTACAGGGATGAGATGGGAGGATACAGATGGTGGAGTATACAGGGGATTGGAAAGAGGATACAGGGATGGATGGGGGAAATACAGGGGAGGGATGGAGATGATTCAGGTGATGGAATGGAGAATGATACAGATGGAGGAGGATGATACAGATGGAGAGGAGATACAGGATGATGCAGAGGATACGGGGAGGATACGGGGAGGATACGGGGAGGGATGGGAGAGATACAGAGGGAGGGAGGAGAACAGGGTATGAATGGATACAGGATGGATGAGGATATACAGATGGATGGAGGAGATACAGGGGATGGAGGAGGATACAGGGGATGGAGGGAAAGGATGGGATGGATGGAGTGATAAAACAGGGATGGAGTAAAAGGATGAATACAGAGGATGGGGGATTACAGTTTGGATGGAAGGAGGATACAGGGAGGAGGGGAGATACAGGGAGGAGGAGGATACAGGGAGGGGGAGTACAGGGGATGTTTGAGGATAACGGGGATGGAGGGAGGTGATACAGGATGGATAGGAAGATAAAGGGATGAAGGATACAGGATGATGAGGAAGTACAGGGAGGGGATGGAGAGGATACAGGGGATGGAGGAGGATACAGGGATGGAGGGAGGATACAGGGGATGGATGAGGATGATACAGGGGATGGAGGAGGATACAGGGGATGGATGGAGGATGATACAGGGGATGGATGGAAGATACAGGGATGGATGGAGGATACAGGATGATGAGGAGATACAGGGATGATGGAGTAAATACGGGGATTGATGGTGGAGGTGAGGGAGGGAGGAGATACAGGGGATGGATGGAGGAGGATCCCAAGGGTTTATGAGTGATACAGGAGGGAGGGAGAGGAAACAGGGAGGATGGAGGGGGGATACAGGGGATGGATAAAGGAGAGGATATCCGTGGTTTGGAGAGAGATACGGGATGGATGGAGGAATACAGGGAGGTTACTGTGGTGATACAGGGAGGAGGGGGATACAGGATGGATGGAGGAGCGAGAATACTGTACAGGGATGGATGGAGGATACAGGGGATGAGGAGGATACAGGGGATGGGGGGGATACAGGATGGAGGGGAGGAGAACAGGATGGATGGAGGATGATACAGTGGAGGGATGGGGATAAAGGGATGAGGAGAATACAGGGATGTGGAGGATACGGGGATGGATGGGGGAAAGGGGAGGA
>JAODAL010081100.1:0-12015 GCA_025379985.1 Phyllomedusa bahiana | reverse complement strand
CCGCTTCCGCACTCTGCTTCAGCACGACATTTTTTGTTTGGCTGCGGTAAAGAGCATTTTTAACCTGCGTGTTTAGATGACGGACCCCAGCCTGGGCTCCACCGCCCCCACTGTAACTCCGCCCGGGGTCAGCTGTGGCACAGGACGTTCTAGTCAAGTCCGTGAAACAAAATGGTGGTTGAAAGACTCCTTTTTTCCGGCACTTGTAATCTGGGGGGTCAGACAGTTTAATGGTCATACTGTGGCCCAGGACAGGGACAGTTATGTTCCAGTTCAACTAAAATGGTGAGTTGAAAGACTCCTTTTTCTGGCACTTTTTAAACTGTGGGTCAGACAGGTTAATGGTCATTCTGCGGTACAGGACAGATATAGTTAGTGTCCAGTTCAACTAAAATGGTGGTTGAAAGACTCCTTTTTTCCAGCACTTTTTAAATCTGGGGTCATGCAGGTTTGGGGCTCATGCTGCGTTCCAGGACAGGGATATTCAATGTCCAGTTCAAGTAAAATGATGGTTCAAATCATATTGCCTTCTGGCACTTTTTAATTTGTGGGTCATGCAGGTTTAAGGCTCATGCTGTGGTGCAAGACAGGGATAGTGAATGGTCTGTGATTTTTTTTCTGTGGCTTTTATAACCTAAGTGTGTTGCCTAAGATGTAGCACGTATCCATTTGACTGTTGTGGATGTTAATTTCAGCTTCTCCAACCTTGTTTGGGTGTAATAATGAAGGTGTTGTTGCTCTCCCATAGACTTTAATGGTAATCGCTCATAATCGATGCTCACTATCGAAAAACCTTATCGATAGCGGCCGACTATCGACTATCGATCGATCTCGATAGCCAACGCAATCGCTCAACACTATACACAAGTCTTGCTGAGACTTGTGATGCACCTTGCAAGATGACTACCATAGTTTATATTCACTGACATGCTATTTTAACACCTTTTCTTTTATTTCTAGCTAGCTGTGATGTGTTTGTGATCACTGATAATGCTACGCTAAATCAGTAAATACCATATTGAGAACGGAATTTATGGTAGATACTGTTTCAGAGGTCACGCCTCTCAGCTATCCAAGATATTGGACATTTGAAAACATATATAACATGCTGAAAAAAAAAACTCCTAAAATGCAAGTAATTCATAATAATGTGGTCATGTGCAATACGTTTTTTTACTTGCAATAGGATGGGACATTGTTTGGATGATTCATCTTACCTCAGTCCTGTTTTCTCGGTTACATTTTTTAATTGAAGGGCATGTTTACTGGCTTTTCTGGTTACTACTGGCCTGCAGTGACGAGCTGCTGAGGACACCAGGTCTGTAGCTATAGTGACCAGTACTGGCAGCCTATCAGGAAAAATCAAACAGGTCTGTATCTATAGTGACCTGAGGAGCTGATGCAGCCCATACCAGAGGGGCTATCTAGGAATAGGTAGGACACTGGTAATGGAATATCACCTGGATATGCCATCAATGCCTGATATTTCTATCTCTGCAAAGAGCCCCGATACCTCTCCATATCACCACCACATAGTGACTGAATATTACCACAATACCATAACTACATATCAACACTGCATGCATATAAAAAGTCAAAATACTTGCTACATGTCTGTGAATAGCCCTTACAAACCAGTATTACCACAGTGCCATAACCATTCTCTCACTCTCTCTCTTTCTCTCTTTCCTTTTCTCTTTCTTTCTCTCCTACCTACCTGTATTTCTATCTGTGCCTCCCTAATACAATCCTGGTTATGCACACCCAATGTCACATACAAAACAACTAGAGATGGGCGAATTTCTCAAAAATTCTATTCAGCTGATTCGTAGAATTTGTCCCAAAAATTTGGTTCATTTAGAATTTATTCACGACGAATTGCGTTAAAAAACAGCTATTTCCTGGCTGCAGAGAGCCTGTATGGTGTTGTAGAACATTGTGCCATGCAGAAATATGCATAGGGAGCGTGGTTTGGTATTGAAACAATGCTGTGATTTAGTATGACACGCAAATGACAGATGCCGCTCTTAGAATTGCTTCACACTTCACTTATCTGGGCAGATACCGGGTCAAAACTGACCAAATAACTGAAGTGGGAACGAACCCTGACAGGGTAATGTCAGCACCACCTAGAAAGAACCAAGCTGAGGGCCAAGATCCCACTATAGCGTCAAAGAGCACACTCTTTTTACACCGTCATCAGATGATTCCACAGATTATGACAGAACCTACTCTGTTAAACACTGATACATGTAGAGCTACAAAGAGTTACTTTTTTCACTTATTGTGGTGAACTATGTTTGAAATACAGTGGTTGTATTTCTCACATACACACATCTACATTACAAGCAGGTTATTATTTTGGGATATTGTTCTCTGCGCCAAAAAGTTACTTTTTTCACTTATAAGGTGGAACACCTTTGAAAATCATGGGTATATGTAGAATCTGTTGGCAGAGAGTGAAGCATGGTCAGGGACCTAATGTTGGCACCACGGCCCTGTGTCACCTTACAATGGCCTTGGAGAAACGTGTCTCAGATGTGGTGGTCCATCCTGCCTCAGCAACAGCAGCAGCACCCAGTGGCACGCATCCCATTTCAGGCAGTCAAGGCTCCACCACCTCTGCCGAAGGGAGCTGTCTATCTTTCCCATCATATACTGGTTCAGATGCTCCTGCTCCTCGCCACTCATCGTGCCAGCAGTCATTCACAGAGGCGATTGCTGAGAGACAGCAGTATGCGTCCAGCCATCCTACGTCGCAGAAGCTAAATGTGCCGCTGTCCAGTTTGGTGGTGCTACAGTCCCTCCCTTTTCAAGTGGTGGACTCTGCACCATTTAGAGAACTTATGGCTTGTGCTGAGCTGAGGTGGAGAGTCAGTGTAGTGGGGGCCATAGCTACCCTAAGGAGCTCGCTTGTCCACCCGAAATGTGAAGAAACTCACCTTTGTCAAGATGAATCAGGCATGGATCAGCCATCAATGCCTGATGCATCAGATTAGATCAGCCATGCCGCCTAAAACAAACTTTGAAAAATGAGTCTGGATTCTTCTGGCTATCTGCCTCAGCTACTATTCTGATGCTGCCACCTGCCTGATGACACACATCTGCTGCCAGCTGCTCCTTCTCCCACCCACCATCTTAACCATTGACTGGTATTGCTACCCACTTCCCCACTCTTTACTGGGGCATTATGTAGATTTCTGATGCTGCTGCCACCTCACCACTCAGGTCTCCTCATGGTGCTGCTGCTGTTACCGCCAGGCTATGTCACTCTCTGGCTTGATGCTGCTGCTGCCGCCACCTCCTCATTATGTCACCTAGCTGCTGCCACCTCAAAATTATATCATTTTGCCACTCTCCGGCCTGATGCTGCTGCTGTTACTGCTGCCACCTCAAAACTGTGTACTTGTGCCAATCTGTGGCCTACTCATGCTGCTGCCACCTCCACAATCTGTCATTGTGCCACTCTGTAAACTACTCATGCTGCTAAAGACAAGAAGTCCGCATGGATGGCGGAAACGATCCAGCACCGTTGGATGAATAAAATAATCTTCTTTATTGTATCAAATCATTAAAATCCAGACACGACAGACAGAGTCAACGCGTTTCGGGTAAACACCCTTAATCATGACTTAAAAAACAGATACTCAATAAACATATTTAAAGGAAATCAAAACCAATGACATGTCAGAACACATATCATGTGACATGATGCAAGTAACATACGTTTTTTAGAACATATTTAAAGACACAGGCAAAACATATAAGACAAAGTCTCCTGCAAAAAAAAACAAAAAACATTAAAATTAATATTTTAATAGATTTGGGTAGAAAAAAAAAAAAAAGAAAAACCAGAAAAAAAGAAAAAAAGAAAAAAATGAACGTAAAAATGAGTGTATGAGTAAAGGTAATGGAAAAAAATGACATGGAAATGTGTGTATGAATAAATCTAATGGAAGAAAAAAAAAAGGAAAAGAAAAAAATTAACATAAAAATGAGTGTGTAAAAAAATGTACAGAGAAAAAAAAACATGAAAATGAGTGTGTGCAAAGATGTAGAGAGGGAGAAAAAAAAAAGGGAAGGAAAAAATGAAACATAAAAATAAATGTGTGAATAAACATAATAAAAAAAACATGAAAATTAGTGTATACGAAGATGTGGAGAGGGAGAAAAAAAAAGGGAAAGAAAAAAATGAAACATAAAAATGAATGTGTAAATAAATATAATGAAAAAAAAACATGAAAATGAGTGTGTACAAAGATGTAGAGAGGGAGAAAAAAAAGGGAAGGAATTAAACATAAAAATGAATGTGTGAATAAATATAATAAGAAAAAAAAAATATTATTAATGTCTATTGTCCATAATTGATTAACACAGATATAGCAAATCGTTTTTATGATTCATGCCTTTTGGATGCCGGGATTCCAATTGCCAGATCCAGAAAGCTTCCCGGTTAAGGAGAACCCTGCTACGATCACCCCCTCTCTCAAGAGGTTTAACCCTTTCAATACCATAAGTGGCAAAACCAGACAGATCACCACCATGAACAGTGAAGAAATGCCTGGAGACGCCAGAAGAATTGATACTCAAAGAGTTAATGGCATCGGAAATATGTTCAGCAATCTTTTTTTGAAAGAACGGATAGTGCATCCAACGTAGTTCAGTTTACAAATTGTACACTCAATGACATATACAAGATAATTGCTGTTACAATTAATAAAATCTTTAATACGAAAGCTCTTGAGAGTTGATAAGGAAATGATGTTATCGGTAGTCTTAAAGGAGTTGTCTCATTACAAGCTTTCAGCCCACTTCAATGCTTCTGGCAGCAAAGCATTTTTGAATTGAGGGGCGTGCTTCTTGACTGCCTCTTCTCCTCTCTCTTCCCCCTTCCCCTCAGCACACAGAAAGCTCTCCTCCTTAACTTCTATACAGCAGGGGGGAGGGGGCGAGGGGGTGTTAACCCTGTGTGTGCCTGCCTAGGTCTGCTGCAGGCTCTTGCTGCTAGATCAGCTGTATTGTCAGCTCCACGGAGACAGCAGGGAGAGGGCTGATCTATGAGTGTGGAGCCAGAGGTCTGTGAAGCTGTGATTGCTAATAGCAGAGCAGAGGGGATGTAAGTGTTCCTATACCCCCTACTTAGCATATATATCTCCACATCTCCAGCAACAACAAACCCTGTCAGAACAGACACAGGGCAGCTGTGAAGTGAGTTACTATATTCAGGATGTGTCACTAATACAGCAGAGCAGGGAAAAATATGAACCGTTCACATGCATCCCTGATCTGTTCTATTAGTATAGTCAGAGCTCTACAGATACATCATGATTATAGTAACACACTTCATTGCTGTCACTTTTTCTGAGTACAGATCAGCCTTTGCTCTCCTCCATCAGTGTAGAGAGCAGGAGGAAGCAGGCACACACAGGGTTAATCCAAGCAGCACAGACACAGAAGCCAGAGCCCTCCCCCTCCCTCCACTACAGAAGCATTATGTACAGGAGGGGCTCTGTGCTCTGTGACCTGTATTCTGAAGGTGATGAGTCATCAGACCTGACAGCCAGTGAGATAAAGATCAACAGGTCTGCTGCTATAGAGATTTGAGAAGCTGATGTACTACTACTAACAGGGATAACTCAAAATCAGTAGGACATTTGTAATGAACATATATTGCAAAGCTGCTTGTTTTTTAAAGATCTTTTAATTAAAACCCAATCATTGTAGCGAGACAACCCCTTTAATGAATCTACACAAAGAGCAGCTCAAACCACCACACTTGTAACATCCCTTAACAGACAACCAAGTGGAGGTAGCATTATTCTCCCTATACATACTGGGTGAAAGGGTTGAACCCAAAGTGTCTCCTCTTCTAAATACAAATCTACAACCTTCAGATAAAATTTCAGCTAAAGTAGGATCCTGCCGTAAAATAGGCAGATTTTCTTTCAAAATATTAACTACAGATGAAAACTGATTACTGTACTTGGTACTGAAGGTAACTGGTGTCCTATCCTGAGAGAGGTTATTAATACGTTTCGAGGGAGAATGTAACAAATCAGATCTCGAACGTTTAGAGACACTACTATCTGCCCTCTCCAACATCCATTTGGGGTAATGTCTACAAGATAATCTTTGTTTGGATTCACTGACCAAACGCTGACAGTTTCCAACATCTGAACAAGCTCGTTTGATCATAGTAAACTCACCAACAGGAATAGCCTGAACAGTAGATCGCAGATGATGACTAGAGGCATGAAGTATCGCATTACCCACAGTGAGTTTGCGGAATAATGAGGTTTTGACCCGGTTGGTTGAACAATCACCAATCAACAATATATCCAAAAATGAAATAGAATGTGGATCACTGGAATGGGTGAAACCAAGGCCATCCTCATTGTTATTGGGATAACGGAGAAAATCAGGTATATTAGATGACTCCCCATCCCAGACAATGAGGATGTCATCGATAAATCGCCCAAACCAGTGAATATGAGCAGAAAAAGGATTATGTACTGAAAAAATGTACCGTAATTCCCACCAAGACATAAAGATTCGCAATTGGCGCTCCACACGTCTGGAGAAAAAATTGATCATCAAATTGAAAAAAGTTATGTTTCAAAAGATATGCAACAATGTCCAAAATGTATTCAATCATATCCTCAGTATATGAACTAAAGTTATACAGATGATAAGCTAGAGCTATTAAACCCTTATCATGAGGGATGCTGGAATACATTGAGGAAACATCACAGACAATCCAGTGAAAAGAAGCCGACCAATGAAAATCATCAAATATTTGTAATATTTGTTTACTGTCCCTAACATAACCCGGCACACGAGTAATGAGGTGCTGCAGCAGGGAATCTACCCAATCACACAGTCTCTTCTTTAAAGAACCAATGCCGGATATGATAGGACGCAAGGGGGGAGAGGTGGTAGATTTATGAATTTTGGGCATACCATGGAAAATGGCTGCCCCAGGCGACTCAATAAGTAGGCATTTGACTTGTTTCTCATTAAGAATATCCACGTCAATACCATCATGTAATAGCTTAGTCAATTTATTCTTGAAAATGTCAGTGGGATCACATAAAAGCCGCCTATATGTGGTGCTATCATTCAAAATTTTCAACGCCTGTTCCTTATAAAAAGACCTATTCATAACCACCACCTTTCCCCCCTTATCCGCCATTTTGATGTTAAGTTCCTGGACTGCCATGCTGGCTGTCCACAATCAATCTTTCATTCAGGCGAGCTGGACTTTGTTTGTCTTTTACTCATGCTGCTGCCAACTGACCACACTCTCTCACTCGACCACACTGTAGTCTCCTAATGCAGTTTCCACCCTTCAACACTCTATCACGTTGCCACTATGTTTGGTTTTCCCCTTCTTTTAATCTGTCAGTAGAAAAGGACAAATACAACCGACTGTGTCTATGACATGGTCCTTTGTTTTCATCAGGATTGTCTGATGATTAGGTAGCCAAAAGCAGGAGTGGATACAAAACACAGAAGACATGCAAATATTCCATTTACTTGTTATCTCTTTTTTGGATCAACTCCTGTTTCTTTTTGGCTTTAGCAATACTGATAGATTATTGACCGATTGAAAGCAGACACTGAAGTATCAAAGGAAGGACAAAATTACTGCTGACACCCTCTCCACTCTACATGTATCAGAATTTAACAGAATCACCACAATAAGTGAAAAAATTAACTCTTTGCCACAGATAGCAATATCCCAACAGGCTGAACTGGATGGATTTGAGATGTGTGCATGGGAGAAATACACACACTGGATTTGACATAGAGTTCCCCACAATAGGTGAAAAAATTAACTCTTTGCCATAGATAGCAATGTCCCTACAGACTGAACTGGATGGATTTCAGATGTGCGGGGCTAGGGAAAAAGAAATACATCTGGGAATTTGACAACAGAGTGTCCCCACAATTAAGTATAATAAAATTAACTCTTTGCTAATGATAGCAATATCCCAAAATAAAAAAAAAATGCTGGTTTTGGAACAGGTGTGTATATGACACACACCTGTGTATTTGAAAGGTATTTTACCCCAGCAACTTTAAAATCAGAAGTATTTTCCAGAGTGCAATCTAGTGCAGCTACATAGAGATGCTTGTGCATACGAGACATAGTGACAAGTGGCAGAATTTTACATGCCTGCCCTATTTATAGGGCTGTGACATCACAGAAGCTGGCTGGGTGCTGATTGTCTGCCTGTCTGCACATGTCATTGAGGGTATTCCTTTCTTCCTCAGTTCTTTGCCCCATGTCACGCCATCTACTCACGGCCATTTTAGATTCTTTACCACAAATTGCCATGAGCTTCGGCTTCGTTCAGAATCAAATTTTTCCTGAAATTCTAAACAAATTCCACTTCGTTAGAATCGATTCGCCCATCTCTAATAATAACCCTATAATTTGCACGTGGGCACACAACCTTTCAGGGCACACACATATCTAAGATGCACATGGACACAAAAATGCATTAAATTCCAAACCTGATGAGATCAGGAATGCACAGGGAAATGATTAAACAAATGTGAGAAATGCACTCTTCTCCCCTCTCTTTTTTCATGCAGTAGGTAGAGGGGGAAGCAGAGTCTGTAAGATTGTGTTATATGTTTGGCGGGAGTGGATCTTGCAGCTAAAGAGACTCAGTAATTGCCCAGGTCCTTCACATCAGAGCAAAGGCACAGGTAGCCTGTTTCACATAGCTCAGGGGGGAATGTGCACAGAGAGAACATGACAGCCAATCACAGCACAGGTGGCGTGTTCCATCCAGAGGTGGAATTAAATGCAGGCAGCCAATCACAGCACAGAGGATGTGTCCCAACTTGAGGCTGCAGAAATAGTTCTAGACACACACAAATTAGTTTACAGTAGCTATACTGTAGCATCACAGACTTGGCTCTTTCCTGGATCTCCTCATACCTTTCTGATCGGACATTCAGCGTCTCTCATTCTCGCTCCACCTCCTCCCCCCGGCCTCTCTCTGTTGGTGTCCCCCAGGGGTCAGTCCTGGGTCCTTTACGCTTTTCTATCTACACCCTTGTTCTGGGTCAACTCATAGCTTCACATGGCTTTCATTACCACCTGTATGCTGATGATACCCAGCTTTATATCTCCGGCCCAGATGCCACCTCTCTCCTCCCCCGGATCCCAGACTGTCTATCGTGCATTTCCTCCTTTTTCTCCTCCCGTCTCCTAAAACAAAATGGGGAGAAAAACAGAATTCATCATCTTTCACCGTCCCCCTCCATCCCTCCACCTGATCTCTCTATCACTGTCAATGGCTGTACACTCTCACCTGTTTCCGCAAGTCCGCTCCCTTTGGGGGAAATCCTCGCCCTCCGCTCTGTCTTTCAAACCACACATCCAAACCCTCACTCTGCCTGCCGCTTCCACCTGAAAAATATCTCTCGCATCCGTTCGTTCCTCAACTTCGACACCCACAAAATGCTCGTCCAAGCCCTTGTCATCTCCCCTTCACTACTGCAAATCCTTCTCTGGGGGCCTCCCATCCTAGCACTCCCTTGCTCCCCTTCAAACCCCTTCTCAACTCTGCTGCCCTTCTTTTCCACCTCTCTCCTCGCTACTCCTCTGCCTCTCCCCTTGTCAATCCCTTCACTGGCTACCAATAGCTCAGCGAATTCCATTTTAAGTTGCTAACCATGACCTAACAAGGCTCTCTATAAACCCCCCCCTCCATATATTTCTGCCCAAATCTCCAGATATCTCCCCTCACACAATCTCCGCTCCTCACAGGACCTTCTTCTCTGTTCTCCTCTTATCAGCTCCTCACATAACCTCTCCAAACTTCTCCTTGCCTTCCCCCCCCACACTCTGGAATGCACTGCGCCAACACATCCGACTCTCTGCCACTCTCACCCGCTTCAAAAGCAACCTGAAAACCCATTCTTCAGGATTTGCCTATAACCTACAATATCCCTGCTGCCACTGTACTACCCCACAAACATGTCTGCCCCTCTCCTCCTGTCTCTTACCTCCTCCTTGTAGATTGTAAGCCTTCGAAGGCAGGGTCCTCTCTCCCTCTGTACCAGTTATACGTCATTCATTGTCATTATTGTACTCACTTGACATATCATGTATGTGACCCCCCTCAAATGTACAGTGCCATGGAATCAATGACGCTTTGAAATAAATGTTAATAATAATAATAATAATAATAATAACAATAATAATAACAATTTAGGTAATACAAACCAACTGCAAAATTGCTTATTTTTACTGTCCCCATCATTACGGATATGTTGTTTGTAGTGAGAAATACCCTTTAATTATTATATCTACATGTGATGAAACGGGGATGAAATCGATTTTTTGTTGACACGGGAGCTGTCCATACATTAATACAAGAAAAATATATCCCTAAGGAGCTTATCTCTTCAGATTACATTTTTTTAAAAGGGGTGGGGGAAAACAACGTCAAATTTCCCACTAACAAAACCTGAAAATTTTTACATATGATGCAATTCCATTTTAACGGGGTTGGTGAGTCAATACCCTTTTCAATTTATTGAAAACTGTTTACTAGTGCTAAAAGCATCGCTTTCTCTCTTCAAGTATTTCTCAAATTGTTTCTCCTATATCTGAAGAAACATTGTGAGCGACATGTATGATTTTTGGCACCCAGATGGTAATTTTATTTTGTTCATTAGTAGTGTAGAATGCGCCTGAATCTATGAACCGTTCTATGTGGGTCATAGATTTGCGTTTTTTCAGCTACGGCAACAATTCGGGTCAGGTAAACCATTTTAAAAATTGGCCCACCTGTTCCAGTAGTAATGTGCCTTTTTTTTCTGAACAAAAGCATTAATGTTTAGAATACTTTGGTTTTGTAGGCGACCCCCCCCGATCTCAGCCATTACAAAGTGCGCGGGCGTTTTAAAATGCGCCCTAATTTTGCATACAGGAAATCCCTTTTTTTTGGGCTGAAAGGATGCCAGACTACTGGCGGAGCTTCATAAATACTTGTCGCCCTGTGTGTTAATGTCTTTGACCACACATTCATAGATAAATGCCCCAAAACTAGTTTTCCCCTGAAAAACCAAATAGACGGGGGAAAAAATGCCTTACCCATTAGCTTTTAAATTAAAAACCAGGTATTAAACCCCTTGTATGTCAAAACCCTTTAAAATGCATCCAGAAAGCCTGCTTAAATCTTAAGATTTTTAAAAGAAAAGGATGGGTTGTACCCATTTAACATCCCTTCTCTACTCCTCTGTACCCCGTAAAATAAAGATCCCCAAAGGAAACCACCTGCTGTACTTTTATTTACAGCAGTAAATACTTTAACCTTTATAAATGCAAAATAGGTACCAAAAAAAAAAACCCCAAACACATTACTTAAACAATACCCCCAATACAAAAAGCTTACTGGGGATTTACTTTTCAAACATTTTTGGGGTGTGTTCTTGAGACATGTTGGCCTTATTTTTGCTTATTTCCTTAAAAACCCCAAAAAACCCAATAGTTCTGCCACAAGTTGTTGCAAACGCAACAGATATATTTTCTACTTCTTTGAATTCAGTATTACAATCCTGGCAAGCTATCTATTATGACACTATATTACTTCAATTTATTGATGGCCTATTGTTACCTGTATGAAAAAAGGGATTTCAAACGCACAAAGGTCCCCCATGACACATTTTTTTGGACAAAAAATTTGGTGCAAACGCCATAAAAAGTTTGGTATAAAACCCCTAACGTCAAATTTTAGGGAAAGCACCAAAAATTTTTCCCCCCTAACAATCATCTTTCAATTATCTTCCTTTTTTTATTTAGAACTGGTGTGTAGGCACAAAGTTACAAAAATGGCTTATGCGAATTCATAGATTTCCCTTTTTTCACTTTCCTTTTTTTTTCAAACAATGGTTAATAGAGATGGGGGGAATTGTTCTAACGAAGTGGAATTCGTTTAGAATTTTAGGAAAACTTCGGTTGGACGAAGCGAACTTGGGGTACTTTTAAAA
>JAODAL010081099.1:0-12016 GCA_025379985.1 Phyllomedusa bahiana | reverse complement strand
CGGGTCCTCGGGGGGAATTTCCCCTTCCAAGAATGTCGCCAAATCAGCTGTGATTTTTTGGGGCCTGGGTCCCAAAAAGTGGGGGGATCGCCCACCAGGGGCTTTCCCGGATAGGGGGACGGGACCACGAAGGCCAAACCTTGGGGAACCTTTGGGAAGGGGAAAATGACCGGGCCCAAAAATTTCCCAAAGGGGAGGAGCCACACTGGGTGTTGATAAAACCCCCTGCAGGCCTTAGATTCCCCCTCAAAAACTTCTTTGGGCAGGGGAAAAGGGCGGGGGTTTTAGGGCCGGGGGCGATGCCCCGGGAAACAAACCTGCCGGGCGGGCTTGAGACCCACGGTTTGCCGTTTTTGTGCTGATTTGGGGGCCAGGACTGCTCGCTTTCTTTGGGTGGGTCATTGGGGTTCAGCTTTTTTGCGTTTGCTGCACTTTTGGGCTTAGATTTTTGACCGGTGGTTGGGGGTTTTTGGGAGACGCCCCGGTGGGGCCCCTTTTTTGGCCGGGGGACCCCAGGGCCCGGAATGGGAACTGTTTGGGAAATGGGGTAGTGGATCCTCTGGACCACCACAAGGGGTTGACTACGCCACGCCAGGAAAAAGGGATCTAATTTGGGGTTCCGGTTTTCACCAGGGGCCCGCCCGCAAAGGGGGGGAGTGGACTTCCCTTGGGGGCGGGATTACTACCAGGTGCTACCCCGGGGGGCCCCCGTAAACTTGGTTTGGGGTTGGTGGCAGCCGGGGTTTGTTTGCGTGGTACAAAATTTGGGAAAACCCGGGCTCGTAGTGGGGGACAGGCAAAAGGCAGGAAGGCTGCAATTTTTTCTTTGGTAAAAGGGAAAGGAGGCAGAAGGACGGTACAAAAGTAAACGGAACAAGAAAATTTTTGGAACCTTCCTCCCGGGCCAAACAAGGCACTATCGTTTTGGGGCCAAGGTGTGGGGGGAAAGGAAAGGGCCCTTAAATTTGGGGTTCCGGGGCCCGGGGGTTTGAAAAACCAAACCCACCGGCCCATGTCCCTTTAAAACCCTTTGGGCAGGGGGCCACGCCCGCGTTTTCTAGAGGGCGGCGGGGCCCCCGGGCCGGAAAAGCAGGATCGCGCGCCAGGGGGGGGGAAAAGGGAAAAAAGCCTACGTGGAGGGGTTAAGGTGGGCCCCCGACGTGTGGGGGTGTCCGGGGGGGCCCCGAGCGCCCGGGCCGGGGCAGGGGGGCTCCCGCGAGCAGGGGGGTGCTGCGGGGGGTTGGGGGTTTGTCCCGGTGACCCGCCCGGGAGGGTCGCAGGGGACCCCCGTAACAAAGGGGGGCAAGCGGGGGGGTTACCCGGAAAGCAGCAGCTTTGGGAAAATTTTTATTCTATTGTCCGAAAGGGGGCATTTTTTCGGGTTTTGGGGTCAGGCTATTTTTAACCCCTTCCCCGGGACATTGGCGTATGTATCCCATTTGGGTGGCCAAAAAGAAATTGGGCACCCCTGAAATTTTTCTGTTAGAAAAATACTCAGTTTTTTCCCTAAAAAAAGGAATTGCAATCACAAATTCTTTGGTATTATTATCTTTATTTAATTTGTCTTCAACGGAAAACCACAAAAAGAATTGTCATAAAGCCAAATTGGATATAATTCCACACCAAACATAAAAAAGGGGGTGGACAAAAGTATTGGTACTGTTTGAAAAATCATGTGATGCTTCTCTAATTTGTGTTATTACCAACACCTGTAACTTACCTGTGGCACCTAAAAGGTGTTGGCAATAACTGAATCACACTTGCAGCAAGTTGACATGGATTAAAGTTGACTCAACCTCTGTCCTGTGTCCTTATGTGTATCACATTGAGCATGGAGAAAATAAAGAAGACCAAAGAACTGTCTGAGGACTTGAGAATCCAAATTGTGAGGAAGCATGAGCAATCTCAAGGCTACAAGTCCATCTCCAAAGACCTGAATGTTCCTGTGTCTACCGTGCGCAGTGTCATCAAGAAGTTTAAAGCCCATGGCACTGTGGCTAACTTCCCTAGACGTGGACGGAAAAGAAAAATTGACGAGAGATTTCAACGCAAGATTGTGCGGATGGTGTATAAAGAACCCCGACTAACATCCAAACACGTTCAAGCTGCCCTGCAGTCCTAGGGTACAACAGTGACAGTCCGTACTATCCGTCGGCGTCTGAATAAAAAGGGACTGTATGGTAGGATACCCATGAAGACTCCATTTCTTACCCCGAGACATAAAAAAGCCAGGCTGGAGTTTGCCCAAACTTGCCTGAGAAAGCCTAAAACATTTTGGAAGAATGTTCTCTGGTCAGATGAGACAAAAGTAGAGCTTTTTGGGAAAAGGCATCAACATAGAGTTTACAGGAAAAAAAAGAGGCATTCAAAGAAAAGAACACGGTCCCTACAGTCAAACATGGCGGTGGTTCCCTTATGTTTTGGGGTTGCTTTGCTGCCTCTGGCACTGGACTGCTTGACTGTGTGCATGGCATTATGAAGTCTGAAGACTACCAACAAATTTTGCAGCATAATGTAGGGCCCAGTGTGAGAAAGCTGGATCTCCCTCAGAGGTCATGGGTCTTCCAGCAGGACAATGACCCAAAACACACTTCAAAAAGCACTAGAAAATGGTTTGAGAGAAAGCACTGGAAACTTCTAAAGTGGCCAGCTATGAGTCCAGACCTGAATCCCATAGAACACCTGTGGAGAGATCTCAAAATGGCAATTTGGAGAAGGCACCCTTCAAATCTCAGGGACCTGGAGCAGTTTGCCAAAGAAGAATGGGCTAAAATTCCAGCAGAGCATTGTAAGAAACTCATTGATGGTTACCGGGAGCGGTTGTTCGCAGTTATTTTGGCTAAAGGTTGTGCTACCAAGTATTAGGCTGAGGGTGCCAATACTTTTGTCCAGCCCATTTTTGAAGTTTTGGGTGAAATGATGAATGATCAGATTTTTGTCTCATTCTGTTTTGTGTTTTTTCATTGCAAGCAAATAAATGAATATATTAATACCAAAAAATTTGTGATTGCAATCATTTTCAGGAAGAAACTGAGTATTATCCGACAGAATTGCAGGGGTGCCAATACTTTTGTCCACCACTGTACGTCCTGGCGATCATGCGGGCTTACAGGCGAGCCCAGCACGAACGGGGCATGGGACCAGCGGTATATTACCACTAGCCTTATGCCACATCACCCACCGCTGGAGTGAGCTCTGGGGACAGGTGACTAATGCTTCATTATCGCAACCTGTCATGAGGAGTGAGCTCCTTCTGCCTGCCATCAGCGCAGCAAGCAGAGGAGATTGCGCTCGCTGGTCCCTTACCTGACTCCCCGTATCCTTTCTGAAAGCATCCGGGCCATCTGCTGACGTCACAGGCATGGTGACTGACAGTTACCATGGCGACCAGTACACAGCAGCAATGCTATGTATTGGTCTACTATTGTAACAGCAATCTGAAGATTGTGGTACAAATCCCCTATGGGGAAAAGTGTAAAAATGTGAAACAGTAAAAAAAAAAGTAAAAAAAGTAAGACACAAACACAAAAAATAAAATAAAAAATACATACACCACCATTTTCTCCTTTACAAATGGCAATAGCCCCAAAAAAGATAAAAAATAAATAAAGCACCAATATTTGGTATCACTACGTGCGTAACGACCCACGCAGAAATCTGTCACGTTAATTAACCCGTACGGTGAACACCATAAAAAATAAAAAATAAAATCAGTCACAGAATTGCGATTTTTGTTCATCCTGCAGCACATAAAATGGAATAAAAAGCGATAAAAACTCATATAAATGCCAAAGTTGTACCAATTAAAACATCAGTTCATCCTGCAAAAAAAAGTCCTTACACAGCTCTGTATACAGAAAAATAAAAAAGTTATGGCTCTCAGAAGATCGTGATGCATAAATATTGTTTTACACAATAAAGCACTTTTTTAAATGCTTAAAAATAAAAAAAAACTATATAAATTGGGTATCACCGTAATCGTATCGACACAGAGAGTAAAGCTAACTGGTCATGGATACTGCACGGTAAGTGCTGTTAAAAATAAAAAACACTAATATGATTGCAGTATTTTCTTCCAAAAAACAGTTTTAAAACTGATCGAAAAGTCTTGTCCCTCCAAAAATGATACCAATAAAAATGGCAACTCATCCCGCAAAAAAAAGCTCCTATTCATCTCCGTACACAGAAAAATAAAAAAGTTATGGCTCTCAGAATATGGCGATGCAAAAACGTGTTTTCCTTTTTGAATAAATGTGTTTTAATTGTAAAAAGCAGTAAAACATAAAAAAATACAAATTTGGTATCACTGTAATCGTATTGACCTGCTGAGTAAAAATAGCAGGTCATTTATACCATACTGTGACCGCTGTTAAAAAATAAAAATAAAAATCACTACCAGGAATACTGTATTTTGTTCAAAATGTCTCACAAAAACCTTAATAAAAAGTGAAAAAGTGATCAAAGCGTCATATGCCCCATGATGGTACCAATTAAAACATCAACTCATCCTGCAAAAAACAAGCCCATAATCAGCTTCGTATACAGAAAAAATGAAAAAACTATGGCTATCAGAATAGGACAACATAAAAGGCAATTTTTTATAGACCTATTTCTATTGTGTAAAAGTAATAAAACATAAAAAATGATATCAAACTTCTATCATTGCAATCGTACCAACCTGCAAAGTAAAGTTATCCACTCACTTACACTGCTTGGCGAACACTGTAAAATTGAAGCCCAAAAAACTATGGCAGAACTGCGTTTCCCCCCATTTTCATGGACCAGTGCTGACAAAAACTATGGAACAACTGTGCGCCCAAAATGCACAATACACACCTAGATAAGATCCCTGAGAGGTGTTGAATTCAAAATAGGGTGACTCCTGGAAGGTTTCACCTGTTCTGGTACTTTGGGGGCATTGCAAATGTGACATGACCCCACCAAAATCTGCGTTCCAAAAGCCAAATAACACTCCCTCCCTTATACATCCCCCCATGCACCCAAACAGCAGTTTACATCCACATGTAGGGTATTGCCAAAAATTGGAAGAAATTGCATAAAAATTTAGGTGCTTTTTTTCCAGGATTCCTTTGTAAAAATTACACATCTTCAGCCAAAATTACAGATTGTTGGAAAAAAATATTTTTTTTTCCCATTTTCACAGCCTAAAGCTAAAAAAATTTGTGAAAAACCTTTGGGGTCGATATACTCACTACACCCCTTTATATATTACTTAAGGGGAGTTGTTTCAAATATGGGGTCTTTTTAGGGGAGTTTATTAAGTATTAACACCTTAGGTTGTCCACAAACCTGAAATGGCGCTTAAATAAAATAGTAATGAAAATGAGACCCCAAAGTCTGGTAAGTGTTCTTCTTATTCTGGGGCTTGTGGTTGAGCCAAATAGCGCACTAAGGTCACATATGGGATATCTCTGATCACAGCAGAATCTGGGGAATTAATATTAAGTTGCATTTCACTAATCACATCTATCGTGTTCTTATTAATAATGGATAAAATTTGAAAATCTGCAAAAAAAGTGAAATTTTGAAATTTCACCACCACTTTGCTTTAATTCCTATGAAACACCTAATGGGTTAATAAACTTCCAAAATTCTGTTTTGAATACTTTAAGGGTTATAGTTTCTTAGGTGAAGTCCTTTATGGGGGTACCTAACATACAGGACAATCAAAGTCACGTTAGAACTGAACTGGTCCTTATAAAAATGTATATTGCAAATCTTTTTGAAAATTTGAAAATTACTACTAAATTTCTAAGCCCCCTAATGTCGTAAAAAAAAGACATTTAGAAATAAAGTAGACATAGGTTAGATGCTAGTTATAAACTATTTTGAGCGAAATAACTAAATGTCTTACACGCAGAAATTTTTGAAGTTTGAAATTGGTAAATTTTTTCAATTTTTCACGTTAATTTGATACTTTGATATTTGATATCAAGGACTTTTTGGACCAAAATTTCTTATTAACTTAATGCACAATGTGTCACGAGAAAACAGTCTCTGAATCACATGGATAGGTTAAAGTGTCAAATAGTTATTCTCACATAAATTGACACATGCCAGATTTCAAAACGGGGTCTGTCAGAGGGGGCCAAAACTGGCTCCGGCAGTAAAGGGGTTAAAAAATGGATGCCGGGGTGCCATTAAGGCAGTATTCCTGTCAGGGGCCCTAATCAAAAGGGGGGTCGGTGAATGTTTAAAAAAGGAAAATGTAATGGGGGAGGGCCCCCCTTTGTTTTTTCTGAAATTTGGGGCCCTGAAACGATTAATAGATGGGCTGACGGCAGCCTGGCTTCACCGCACCCACTCTAATCGGCCCTGCCGCTGAACCTCCACTTCCCCCGTTGGGATGTTCTTGCTCCCAAAACACATATAGACAAGTTGTTGGTCCCTGGTGCAAAAAAGTGATAGGGTCTCTTGCCAGTTTCCCATGTGCCATTTTCCAATACGGTGTCTTGTTTGTGTCAAAGGGGGCCCCCGTATCAGCTGCTACTGCTGTCCCTTGCTATGTCTACGCGGGCCCTCATGTTTTCGGTTAGAAAATGAATGGAATGGATTATTTTAGCCTGTGAATTTTTTTCTGTGACTCTTGTAGCCTAAATTTCTTGACTAAGATGTACCACATATGCAGTTTACTGTTGTGAATGTTAATTCCAGCTTCACCTCACTTGTTTGGGCGATTATCTATTTTCAGATATTGGCATGATAATTGACGATATCGACTATCGATCCGATGACGATAGTTGACGCAATCGCTCATCACTAATGGTTACCAATCAGCACCCTACTACTTCACCGTGGGGGTGCTGAACGGAGGGAGGAAGGATGCGCAGCTTAACGGTTAAACAGCAGGAAATGTTTCCATTTCCTGCTGTTAGCGGTGGGTGTCAGCTGCAATTATTAGCCAGAATCCACCTTCTATGTAGCGAAGTTACTGAGTAAGCCCACAAACACAGACTTACCGACAATATGACGTAACCTTTGTGTTCATTGCAGGTAGGGAGTCAATACTGTACATTTTTTTTATATGTTACTGGGTTTTGTATAGTATAATATTGATTTTTATTTTCTAGCACCATAAATGTAGCCCTGTACATAAAATGCAGAGGAGTTTAAATACTGAAAAACTAAACTGCAGTAAAAGTAACTAAGTACAGTAGATCTTAATGAGGGGAAATATTGGTTACAGTTAAAGGGTTGTCTCACCACAAAGATTGTTTCTTATGTTGAAGATCTTGCAAAAACTAGTCGATTTGCAATATGTGTCCGTTAACAGTGTCCTATCTATTTTGAATATCCCCTCTGGTATGTGCTGCATCAGCTCCTCAGGTCACTATAGTTACAGACCTGTTTGATCTTTTTCTGATAGGCTGCCAGCATGGTTGCTATAGCTACAAGACCTGGCTTCTACTGCAGCCTAGTGGAAAGCCAGTAAACGTGCGCCTGAATTCAAAGTGAAACCAAGAAACAGGACTGCGGTCAGATGAAATCAATGTAGTGAGACAACCCCCCTTTAAATAAAATTCAGCTAAATGAAAAACTGAGAATACCCATTTCAATACAGCTTGAAATGAGCAGAACAAATGATGATGGAGGACTTTAATGCAGCAAAAGAAGTTCAATTCTTATGCGATCCCCCTTTTCTATCCAAAAAGAAAGATGTAAATTGGCTTAAATATTGTTAGATTGTTTTTATTCATAAATTTTTCCAGTGAATGTTTCTGAAAATGCTTTCAAAATAAAATACAATTCAGACGGTTGACATGCCTGTGAATCTTAACATCAAAAGAAATTGAATATTGTCATACACCTAAGTTGAAACAAGATTAGTGCAAACTTTTTCCCATGTTAATGTAAAACAGGGTTGGATCCGTCAAATATGTATATTAACCACCTTTCTGCCTCGTGACAAAAAATTAAGGGTCATGTTGAGAAAGTAATTACTGTGAATGCCAACAATTATAACATCTTCATGACGATGCAAGGACTGAAGTTGTGTCCATATTATCACCATTGGCGTCTTCTGTAAAAAAGAAGCTGAAATGCCCCTGTAATGACTGTACCCCAAAAATGAGACGATTAAAAGATGAATCCTTAAAGACTTTTAAGCAAAAGTAAAATTAAAGTGGAAGTTTTTGGGAAAATTAAAATAAAAAACATTTTCACCGTTCATCATTATTAAAAGTAGCATTTTTGATTTAGTGATCTATAGTGTACTCCAGTAGATACAACAATTGTCGAGAGCTCCTCAGTCTGGGGAGACATGCTTAGATATCACCTCTCCTTTCAGGCAGCTACTGTCAGTCTATTCCATGCTTAGTAATCCCACACACTCACTGCTGAGCTAGTGTTCAACCCCAGGTGCTGTCATTCTACTCCTGTCCTCTGTACTCTTTAGTAATTAGTCAAACAGTGCAAATAAATAAATAAAAAAAATAAATAAAAAAATATATAAAAAAAACGGTATGTGCATTAAAGGGGTTGTCTCGTGACAGCAGTTGACAATGTTTCATGCTGGTTGCCAAGCAGAGCTTGTGAAATGGTGTGGTGTTTTTCTCCTTCCTGCAGGGTGTATCTTCCTTCTCTGCAGACCCATCCCCACCAGATGATTCATTCTGTGTGAGCTGGTTCTCAGCTGTCATTAGAATCATTGGAAGTGAAAAGCTAAATGTAACTCGATAGTTTATATCTAAATTTCTCGATCTCTCTACATACTTTGTAACTGGAATGGGCATTTGACATTCAGGACTCTGGGAAATATGGGTGCTTTTTTTTTCTCTGTCTCTTTCACTCACACAGTAAATAATTCCTACAGATTATTACTGAACTCTGAAAGATCTGTAGAACATAACTATACACTTTATCTGTTTGTGTTTACATAGGACTGCACATCTGTCTCAAAAGTTGTTTGCTGGGACCTCTCATCTGTCTCACAAAAGTTTTTTACCTGGTACTACACATGATATTTACATGGAACTGCAGATGTAGGACTGCACCTCTTACATGGGACTGCTGTTTGTTTTATATGTGGGATTGCACATGAGATTTACATGGGACTGTTGATATAAAATGACAACCTTTTACATGGGACTGCTCTGTGTTTTCAATTTTCCACGAGACTGTCGATGTAAAACTGCACCTCTTACAGCCAGTAATGCTTTAGCTGGGCGTAATCCGACCTGGGCTCCAACACCGCTAATAAGCACATATAAAGCAGCCCGTTCTCTTAAACCATAACACTTTGCTAATGGTAACCAAGGACGGACATGCTTAGATTTTTGGTCCCTCATTTTAAACTATGATTAGAGATGGGCGAATTGATTCTAACGAAGTGGAATTCATTTAGAATTTCAGGAAAACTTCGGTTCTTGAACGAAGTCGAAGTTTGGGGTACTTCGGGTGAACGAAGTGTGCTTTTGATTGATAAAATGGCTGCGTGCACATGGCGTTACATGGGGCAAAGCACTCTGGGAGGAAGAAGGGCATAGCCAGCATGACATGTGCAGAGATGAAGCCAATCAGAGACCGGCGGGATTCTGTGACGTCACCGCACTATATAAGTCTGGGCGCGACGCTGGGAGCTCACACTCCTCTCACTGTACTGATCAGGGAAGGTGCTGTCGCGGCTGATTGTGATAGCTCTTACTGAAGAACTGATTTTTGTACAGCGATTTTTGTGGGGTGTCTCAGCTTGTCTCAGAGACTGCTTCTCTTAATGTTCTATTTCAGATTTTTTGGGGTATTGGATCTGAAGTCCAGTGTGCGTCCACTGCTGCTGCATATACATTTTAATGCTATCTGCTCACAGCACATTGAATATCCAAGGGGGATCTAAGCCAGTTCCTGTTGTATTCATTTAAAGAAACAGCGTTTTTACTGATACAAATACCACTTCATTTTTGGCTGCTCAATTCTTTTGCGCAATTTACATCCAGGGGTTAATTAAGCGTTGTTTTTCTGTGTGTGGTGACTCCAAGAAACCGTCTTTTTCACCCCCAAAAAATAAAAATTTCCTGTAGCCAAATTCCAAGCGAAAGGTTTAAATTACAATTTTTTCTTTGTTGTTAGCGTAGAAAAAACGCAATTGTAACACGCTACAAGCTAGTAGTTTTGGGTCTCAATTCATTTTTGCAATTTACACCAGGGGTTAATTAAGCGTTGTTTTTCTGCTGTGGTGCCTAAAAAAAAACTCCTTTTTCACCGCCAAAAATTAAAATTTTTCCCCCTGTACCATAATTCACAAGAAAAGGTTAATTACAATTTCTCTTGTTGGTGGAGAGAAAAAACCAATTGTAACCGCTACAAAGTAGTATTTTGTGGTGTAAATTTTTTGCGCAATTTAATCCAGGGGTTAAATTTAAGCGTTGTTTTTTGCTGTGGTGACAAAAAAAAAACCGTCTTTTTCTCCGCCAAAAATTTTACAATTTTTTCCTGCCCATAATTCACAAGCAAAGGTTAATTACAATTTTTTCTTTGTTGTGTAGCGTAGAAAACACCAATTGTAACACGCTACAAAGCTAGTAGTTTGGGGGGAATTTCCCAATTCTTTTGCGCAATTTAATCCGGGGTTTAATTAAGCGTTGTTTTTCTGCTGGGGTGACTCCAGAAAAACCTCTTTTTCACCGAAAAAAAAAATTAAAATTTTTCCCCTTTCCCATAATTCACAAGCGAAGGTTTAATTCCCTTTTTTCTCTTGTTGTGTAGCGTAAAAAAACACCCCAATTGTAACACGCTAAAAAAAGCTCGTTTTTTGGGGGTGCTCAATTCTTTTGCGCAATTTACTTTCCAGGGGTTAATTAAGCGTTTGTTTTTTTTCTGTGGTGACAAAAATAAAAGGGTCTTTTTCACCGCCAAAAATTACAATTTTCCTGCCCCCCATAATTCACAAGAAAGGTTTAAATTAAAAATTTTTTCTCTTGTTGTGTAGCGTAAAAAAAAACGAAATTTTAACATGCTACAAAGTGTAGTTTGTGATGCTCAATTTTTTTGCGGAATTTTAATCCAGGGGTTAATTTAAGCGTTGTTTTTCTGCGTGGTGAAAAAAAAAAAAAATAAAACCTTCTTTTTTTCACCCCCAAAAATTAAAAATTTTTTCCTTTCCCTAATTCACAAGTATTTGTTGAGGGGATTGCGTTGGCTATCGAGATCGATCGATAGTCGATAGTCGGCCGCTATCATAAGGTTTTTGATAGTGAGCATCGAAAATTTTGCGGATGCCATTAAAAAGTCTTGGGAGGGGCAACAACCCTTCATTTTTACACCCAAACAAAAGGGTGGAGAAGTAAAAAATTAAAAAACCAACAAAGTCAAAGGATACATGTAATCTTAGGGAACACCTTAGGTTATTTAAAAAAAGAAAAAAAATTTCCCCAAAAACCATTTAATTTTCCCGTCTTGTACCCAGCCTGACCCTTAAAAATGCATCACCACAAATTAAAAAAATGCCAGAAGGCGTTGATTTTAACCATCATGTTACTTGAATGGAAGAATATCCCCGTCCGGGGCGCAGATGAGCCCCAAAAACCTGCATGACCCCCACATTTAAAAAAAATGCCGGGGAAAAAGGGGAAAATCTTTCAACCAACCCTTTTGTTTACTGGACATTGAAAAACCCGTCCTGGGGGACAGCATGAGCCCCAAACCCGCATTTACCCCCACATTTAAAAAAATGCCGGGGAAAAAAAAAAGGGTCTTTAACCCCCCCATTTTGTTTCACTGGACATTACTATACCGTCCTGGGACAGTGAGCCCCAAACCTGCATGACCCCCACATTTAAAAAGTGCCGGAAAAAGGAGTCTTTCAACCCCATTTTAGTTTTACTGGACTTGACTATACACCTTCCTGGGGCACAGCATGAGCCCAAACCCGCAGACCCCCACATTTAAAAAAACCGGAAAAAAGGGGGTCTTTAACCCCATTTTAGTTCTGGACATTGGGGCTAAAACCTGTCCTGGGGGACAGATGAGCCCCAAAAATGCATGACCCCCCCATTTAAAA
>JAODAL010081098.1:0-12016 GCA_025379985.1 Phyllomedusa bahiana | reverse complement strand
CTTTTTTTTTTAAAACTCACAATATTTGTTAAACTGCTTTTATGCATAACCCTTTTATCAAATTATCAGATATCTCTCAACAGTTTTCCCTTTTGGAGACAATGCATTCGTAAAACCCAAGACATCAAGGACTTCTCCCCCCCCCGTTGAACAGAGCTTTGGGATTGTGTCATATCAGTAATGCTTCTATGTAATGCAAATTATAACTTGTCTTTAGCGACCCCAATTAACCATTCATGTATGATAAAATATCATTTTTAAAAAAAGTTCATTGGAATGAATTTTTGATTAACTTCAATTTCATGCCAGCCAAGGTTTTGGGTCATACTTTCGAGCCCCGGCTGCCGGCGAAAAAATAATAATAAAATTCAAAGGGGGGTTTTTAAATTTGGTAAAGGGAGTGGAACAAAGATAGATTCCACACCTGTTTTTAATCTTTTAAACAACTACCTGTATTTTGCCTACTCCTCAAAGACTGAAACTGCCCGAATTACCGCCCTTGACTTGCCGACTATGCTTCCTACAAAGGTACCCATTAGTCAAAATTTAAACCTCTAACCAGCTCCGAATAAACATGGATTTTCGGTAAATCCTGGACATCATGCGAGTTCTCAAGCTGGGCCCGCACAATCGTGTTATGGGACCAGCTGTATATGACAGCTTGCCCCATGCTGCATCACCTCCAGCCATGAGTGATTAACCCTGTAGCTGCTGCGATCTATCGTGAGCAGCTAAGGGAAAAACAGGAGGGAGCTACTTCTGTCTTCTGTCAATGCAGCTGCAGTGCGATCACAGTGCTTACCTGACAGCCCAGAAGCTTTAAAATTTTCTTCCCCGGGTCTGCATCTGCCTGGCAGTGCCCCGTGACCTGACCCGGGGATGGGATATTTTCCATGAGACCCTAATGCATGTCTGCTATGTACCCGCTCCTATTTTATCAGTAAAAGTAAAAAAAATGTAAAAAAATAAAACACAAATTAAAAATAAAATAAAACGTACATTGTGCTCTCATCTTTACAAAAAATAAATTTCCAAAAAATCATAAAAAGTAACATATTTTGTATGGCCCATGCGTAAGGACCTACCCTATTAATTAATCTGCACTGAGAAAACCCCTAAAGAAACACCAAAATCAATAAAAAGGGGAAAAAAAGTCAATCACAAACTCAAATAAATACCAAGGTGGTACCAATTAAAACGTCAGTTCATCTCACAAAAAAATCCCTTACAGAGCTCTGTATACGGAAAAATAAAAAAGCTACGGCTATCAGAAGATAGCAATGCATATATATTGTTTTACACAATAAAAAAACCTTTTTTTTTTAAAAAAAAAAGACTTTAAAAAAAAAAAAGAAAAACCTATTTATTTTGTGTATCGCCATACTCGTATCGACCCACAGAGTAAAACTACTTTGTCATGTATACTGCACGGTGAGCGCTGTTAAAAATCAAAAAAAAAACACACTACCAGGATTGCGATTTTCTCACCCTGCCTTCAAAAAAACAGATTTATAAGCAATCAAAATTCATATAAATGGCAAAATGATAAAAATAAAATTTTTAAATATCCCAAAAAAAAAGCCCTAAAACTCTACACAAAAAAGATAAAAAAAAAAAGTTAGGCCTCAGATTTTGTGATGCAAAACGTTTTTTTTTACTTTTGTTTAAAAAGATGTTTTTGTTGTGTAAAAAAAAAAACATAAAAAAATAAAAATTTGGGGTATGCTGTAATCTTATCGACCTGTGAGTAAAATGATGGGACGCTGAAAAAAAAATTCGGGATTGCTGTATTTTGTTCAAAACTCCCCACAAAAATCTTAAAAAAAAGTGACAAAACAATTATGAACCCCCTAATGACTCCAATAAAAAATTCAACTTTTCCCGTAAAAAAAAAAGCCCATAATCACTCTTATCAGAAAAATAAAAAAGTTAGGCTGTCAGACTATGACAAAATAACAAACCAATTTTTTTTAAATGCTTTTTTTTTGTGTAAAAGTAAAAAAACTAAATTTTTTATAAAATTTATATATTGTATTTGTAATACCACATGTAAAGTTATCCCGTCTTTACGCACGGCGAACACTGTAAAAAAAAAACCCAAAAGAAATGGCGAACTGTTTTTTTCCCATTTCATGGCTCAATGCAAAAAAAATATGGAACATCCTGGCACCTAAATGACAATAAACCCTATATGAGACCCTGAGGGGTTTAAAACCCAAAAAAAAGGGGGTTAATTCTAGAAAGTTTCACTTGTTTGGACTTTGGGGACTTTGCAAATAGAAACCCCAAATCTCATTCTTAAAGCAAATACTTTTCCCTACCTTGTCTGAATTTGGAAGAAATGTGTAAAAAGTTTTTGGGGCCTTTTTCTATGATTCCATGGAAATTTTTAAAAAAAAAAATAGTAAAATTGCGATTTTTGGGAAAAAAAAATATTGTTTTTTTTTTTCACACCCCTAACGCTAAAAAAATTAGTAAACACCAAAGGGTTAATAATAAATCACTCCTGGATATATTCCTTGGGGGTGTAGTTTCCAACATAGGGGTGTTTATTATTTTTTGCACCTTAGGGTGCCCGAAAACCTGAATGGTGCCCAAAAAAATCATTGAAAAGAGAACCAAATTTCAGACATTTTCCCCCCTGTTTTTGGGGCTTGTGGCTGAGCCAAAAACACACTGGGGGCCACATATGGATGTCTCAAAAAAGGGCAGAATAGGAAAAATAAAATTTTGGTTGAATTTCCGGGTTAATTACACTTCCACAAATAAGGGAAAAAAAATTGTAAATTTACCAAATAAAGTGACATTTGAAATTTCACCTCCACTTTGCTTTAATTTCTGTGAAATATCTAATTGGTTAACAAACTTTCTAAAACTTTTTTAAATATTTTTAAAGGTTAGTTCTTAGATGGAGTCTTAATGGGGATATCTAACCGAAGGCCCCAAAAACCACACAAACGGACTGGTGCCTAAAAAAATCTAGTTCAAATTTTTTTGAATTGCTACTAAATTTGTAAGCCCCCTAATTTTATAACATAAAAAGCATTTAAAAATGTGCCAACCTGCAGTAAACACATGGAATGCAGTTTTAAATTACTTTCAAAGGAATAATTATCTGTCTTACACACAGAAAACTTTTTAAATGTTAAAATTGCAATTTTTTCTAGATTTTGACGACATTTGATCTTTTGACAATAAAAAAAGGATGGTAAAAAATTTTTACTAAAATTAAACACAATGTGTCCAAGAAAAAAGTCTGAATTGCATGCTTTAAGTAAATTTTCAAAAGTTTTTTCACATAAGTGCAGATGTCAATTAAAAAATTTTGGGGCAAAAATTTTTTTGCTTTAAATTTTTTTTGGGACCACAAAGCCTTAGAAATTAAGGCCCCACATAGTTGTTTAAAAAAGTTCTTTTTATTTTGCTATTTACCAATTACTTATTGTCATTACTGAATGTGCCTGACTGTTTCGTTATGCTCAAATTATTATGTGCCTTCCTCTTTTTTGCTGAGGATGAAATAAGACCGCTTTAATTTCCTGTTTTATATAACTTCAAGGTTGTTAAATGTTTAAAATTTTTTTTTAAATGTTTTTTCTTTATTTGTTGACCAAAAGCTTTGTAAAACTCAGCTTTTTTTACCTTTGTTTTATTCAATAAACTCTTTGAATCAGAAAAGAAAAAGTTGGGGCTCTGTCAGGGTTGTTTAAGAAGCTTAAGGAGGGATAACTTACTGGTCCGATGAAGCGACGTTTCCATTACAACCTCACTTTCAATCCATTGTCCCACAGAATGTCATTTTAGGTTACTTCATGTTAGGGCCAATTTTATAGTATTCGGAAGTGACATTGTATGCAATTTGTAAGCCCCCTAATGTTGTATAACAATAAAAAGTAATTTAAAAAATGATGCCAACCTGCAGTAGACACATGGTAGACGCTAGATATAAATTACTTTCAATGGAATAACTATCTGTCTTACACATAGAAAGTTTTGAAATGTTAAAATGGCAAATTTTTCTAAATTTTTATGACATTTTCATACTTTTGACAAATAAACAAGGATGGTCCAAAATTTCTTACTAACTTAACCCCTTAACGACCGCCCACCGTCTTTGACGGCGGCTGGTGCGGGTTGTTCGTCTACAGCGACGTCTGTTGACGTCGCTGTAGACATCGGAGTTTGCGGCGCCTGGCGCCGCAATTGCGCTGGGATCGGGGCTGTACTATACAGCCCCGATCCCAGAGTATCCCATGCGGGCACCGGGGAGTGGAGGAAACCTCCGCAACCCGATGCTTTAACCCTTTGATTGCGGCGGGTGGTTACCCGCAGCGCAATCAAAGGGTTCCCCTGCTCCCGTCGGGTGATTGGAACACTCGGTGACCCGACAGAGCCCCGGGGGAACGGCTGCACAGTCAGCTCGGGGACCTAGAGTGGCCCAGAGCTGTCTGTGTAACAAGCCAGTGTTCAGGATTTCACTGTGTGGCGTCCTGATCACTGCCTGTGGGCAACTGACACAGATTATAATATATTAGCATATATGAATATGCCCAATACATTTGTAAGTGTAAAAAAAAAAAAATGTAAAACGTTCCCCTTCATGGATAAACTAAAAAAAGTGAAAAAAAAAAATAAAAAGTGCAAAAAAAGATAAAAAAATAAATATTAAAATAAAAATAAATATTTAATAAAAAATAAATTTTGTTAAATTAACCACAAATAAAACCTACACATATTAGTATCCACACGACCATAATAACCTGTAGAAGTAATCTAACAAGTTATTATGTGTGAAATATGAACGGTGTAAAAAAAAATGTAAAAAAAACCAAAAAAAATTTAAAGAATTTTTTTTTTAAAAATTCAGCAATTATTTATAAGTGAAGTTAAACTATTTTCCCCCCTAAAGTACAACTTTTTCTCGAATAAAACGAGGCCTCATCCAACTGTGTCATTGAAAAAATAAAAAAGTTACAACTGTTAAAACGCTAGGAGGCAAAAACGAAAAAAAACGTTCTGGTCATTAACTACTTTTCAGGCCTGGGAGTTAAGGGGTTAAAGCACAATGTGTCACAAGAAAAAGTCTCTGAATTACATGTTGTAGGTAAAAGTTTCAAAAAGTTATTTACACATAAAGTGTCAGATGCCTGATTAAAAAAGTTGGGGCTCTGTCAAGGTTGTTTGAGAAGCTTAAGGAGGGATAACTTACTGGTCCAATGAAGCGACGTTTCCATTACAACCTCACTTTCAATCCATTGTCCCACAGAATGTCATTTTAGGTTACTTCATCTACTACTTCATCTACCAATTTTATAGTATTTGGAAGTGACATTGTATGCAACAACTAACATCACTTCTGGTTATCATAACATTGGGCCTATGGTGAAGTAACTGGAAGTGATGTTGGATCAAAATTTTGGCCACAACAGGAGTGTTGCACAACCGGACTAGTAAGTCAACCCCCTGAAACCTCTTTAAAACTATCCTAACTTAGGGTTAAGTTCACAGTTTTGATGTGTAACATGTTAGAGGTAAAATTCATGATATTGCATCTTAACCAAGAGAAGGAAATGGCAGTATTATTAGAATTTTTTTTGTTAAACCTACACCTGCTCATAGCAGACACATATCGAATTCATCTTCCCCTATTAGTGATGCAGCACAATAGACATGAATTAGCAATGAATGATTTCTTACAATGTGCAGAACTGATGAGTATTGATCATCGCAGCATAGGTAATCTTCGTAACCATAGCATGAGCACTGAATATCCCTCCTATAATGACGTCTCCTTCCTGAGAATATTTGTACTCAAACAGATAATCCTTCATGTGGAGATCACATGCGGCCGATGACGTCTGGATATCACATCTGTATACCGGGACATAAAGAACCCAGAACAGGAGCAAGAGAAAAGTGAAATGAAAGGTGCAAAACCTCCCAGGCATCCTCTAATACCGGAGATCTGACAGCAGAACAGGATTGTCATCAGCTCTGTCATCAAGGCTGTGAGCCGGGAGGTTTATATACCTGATCTGCTTCATCCTTGTACAGAAAGTGTCAGAATAAGAAAAGCAAAAATAAATGTACAAATACAAAAGTTTAATAAAATGAAATAAAATAAACATATTGCTCTGGGGAGAAGCTCACCAGCGACTCTAGATTCTGTAATACTTCTTGCATACATTTATATGTTTAATAGTAACAGTCAATGAAATGAAAAGATTATAGAAAACATAATAATAATTAATACATTAAGCAATAAATTTATACTGTTAAGAATTATTATGGCAAGGTTGCGTGGCTGAGTCATATTATTATTAGGAATGAGTGAATCGAAGCTGATGAAGTGGAATTAGTTTCAAATCTCAGGATTAGAGATGGGTGAATTTCTCAAAAATTCAGTTCACCAGATTCACCGAATTATCCGCAAAAAATCACTTTGACCCAAATTTATTTGCGGTGAATAGCGTTCAAAAACAGCTATTTCCTGGCTGCGGAGAGCTTGTATGTTGTTGTAGAACATTGTGCCATGCTCAAATATGCATAGGAGCATGGTTTGGTCTTCGTACAATGCTGTGTTTTAGTATGACACGCACATGACTGCCACCACTCTTAGAATCGCTTCACACTTCACTCCTCTGGGCAGTTACAGGGACAAAACTGACCAAATAACTGAAGTGGGAATGCAGCCTGACAAGGTAATGTCATCACCCCCTGAAAGAAACCGAGCTGAGGGCCCAAGATCCTACTATAACGTCAAAGTGCGCACTCCTTTTACACCGTCTTCAGATGATTCCAAAGAATATGGCAGAACCTGCTCTGTTAAACGCTGAAACATGTAGAGGCCCCAGAAAGAGTGGAGAGGATGTCGGCAGTAATTTTGCGTTGATGTCACTGATAATTTTGCCCTTCCTTTCATCCGTCAGTGTCCAGACAATAATCCATCAGTATTGCTAAAGCCAAAAACAAACAGGAGAGAGAAATCCCTGGATCAACTATAACTAGAGATGGGCGATTCGACTCTAACGAAGTGGAATTCGTTTAGAATTTCAGGAAAACTTCGATTCTGAACGAACTGGAAGTTTGGGGTGATTCGCGGGAACGAAGCTTGTTTTTAATTGATAAAATGGCTGCATGCACATGGCGTTACATGGGGCAAAGCACTCTGGGAGGAAGAAATGAACACCCTCAATGACATGTGCAGAGATGAAGCCAATCAGAGACCGGCGGTATTCTGTGACGTCACCGCATTATATAAGTCCGGACACGACGCTGGCAGTTCACATTCATCTCTCTGTGCCATGTTGTCGCTGCTGCAGCTCCTGTAGCTAAGATCTCACACAAAAGAAGGAACTTTTATACAGCGATTTTTGGGGGTTTCCCAGCTTTTCTCAGAGACTCCTCCTCTTCCATTCTAATTTTGATTTTGTGGAGTATTGGAATTGAAGTCCAGTGTGCGTCCAAATCAGCTGCATATACATTTTAATGCTATCTGCTCAGTTCTGGAGCACATTAAATATCCATGGGTTATCTAAGCCTGTTGCTGTTGTATTCAGTTAAAGAAACAGCATTTTTACAATCAACATACCAGTTAATTTTTGACAGCTCATTTCTTTTGCGCAATTTATATCCAAGGGTTAATTAAGCGTGTCTCTGCTGTTGTAGTCAGTAAAAGAAACGGTGTTTTTCAACGCCAAAGAAGAAATTTTCCTGTAGCATAATTCATATCCCAAAGTTAATTAAGCATTTTTCTGCTGTTGTAGTCAGTAAAATACACATCGTTTTAACACGCCACATAGCTTTTAATTTTTGGCAGCTCATTTCTTTTGCGCAATTTATATCCAATGGTTAAATAAGTGTGTTTCTGCTGTTTTAGTCAATAAAAGAAACTGTTTTTCAACGCAAAGAAGAAATTTTTCCTGTAGCATAATTCAAATCCAAGGTTAAAAAAGCTTTTTCTAAAGTTGTAATCGAAAAAATACATGTTTTTTAAAACCCCACTAGCTGTTAATATTTGGCAGCTCATTTCTTTTGCCAAATAATACCAAGGGTTAATTAAAAGTTATTTCTGCTGTTGTAGTCATTAAAAAAAATTTGGTTTTTTTCCAATGCCAAAAAAAAAAATTTCTGTCTGTGCTAATTAAATTTTAAGGTTAATAGCTTTTATGCTTTGTAGTCAGTAAAAAAACGTCTTTTTAACACGCCAATAGCTTTTAAATTTTTTGAAAATCATTTTTTTGAGAGTTTTTTACCAAAGGGTTTCCCCAAACTTTTTGGGGGTTTAAATTTGGTAAATACGGGTGTGTATTTATCTTACAATATTTTCATTAAACGAGTCTGAAAAATTTTTTAAACAGACAGTTGTCAGACAGAGAGGGGCAGGCTCTTCACATGGAGGGCAGTGGCAAAAATATTCCTGGAGCAGGCACAGGTGCAGCACAGTAAGGGCGTCATAAAAAGGGGGTAACTCGGTGAGGCCAAACTGTCGGTGTCATCTAGCGGCCTTGTTTGACCTGCAACCCAAGGGTTTTGTTCGTTGAAGGTCATTTTCTTCCTCCCAGTAAAATTTACAAGCCCACCAGATCGGTGGGAACGTCAGAACAATCCTGTTGGCTCCCCGGAAAGGGGGGTCAGCGGCTTACCTTCCTAAAACCCCCCACTCTGCCCCCATATTTTTCCCTACCCAGAGATTACTATGTGGTCCTGGGGCTCAGCGTACTATACGCGGGATGAAAAATTTTGAGGAGGACAGTCAGCAGTATTTGGGAGCGAAGAAAGGGCCCCAATACCCCCTGCTTCTTGCAGTAGGCAAAAAAGTAAGATAGGAGAGTGGCACGGGGTCAGTTGAGAGGGGTCAGCCTTTGGTACCAAAGGGGAAAAAAGGGGCGTCAGCTTGCGCCTCAGGCAGCGGCGCAGCCCGCAAGTGGGTTGTTGGGCCCTGGTCGGGAGGGTATCCGCAGTGCGGGGGAGGAGACAAACAGCATGGGGGAGAAAAAACCCGCTTTTTCAGGTCCCAAAAAGACGCACAGGGTTTTTAGCAAGGCAGCGGCGGGGGTAAACCTATCGGCATGTGGCATCTTTGCAAAGACACGGAGGAGCCGAATATGGGTAAGTAGAATTGTGCAGAAAGTGAAGCATGGGGCCCGGGAACTAACGTGGGACCAAAGCCCTCCGTCAACCCATGCGCGTCACCGTCCGGTTGCCCGGGGAAACGTGGCTCAGATGTGGGGTCCATCCGCCCCCCCGAGCAAAAACGCACCCAGTGTCACGCCATGCCATTGCAGCCAGTCAAGGCTCCCCCACCTCTGCGAAGGGAGCTGTTTCTCTTTGCCATCATCTCCCGGTCAGACACTCATGCCACTCGCTACTCATGACCCCAGCAGTTGTTCAACCGGGCGATTGCAAAGAGACAACAGTACGCCCAACCTTTCCTAAGGTGCAGAAGCTGACCTTGCTCTGTTCAAAGTTGTTGGGTTACTGCAGTCCCTCCCTTTACAAATGGTGGACTCTGCACCGTTCAGAGAATTAATGGCCTGTGCCGAGCCAGGTGGAGATTTTCCAAGCCGTAATTTCTTTTCCCAAAAAGCAGTACCACCCCTTCACAAATATGTAGAACAGAAGGTGGGCCAGTCCTTGAGCTTATCGGTTTTGTTCCAAGGTAAAGGGCAGTGCGGACGTGTGGAGCTGTAACTACGGTCAGGGCCTTTTACATGTCCTTTAGGGCCCCACGGGGTTGAAGTGCTTCCTGCCCAGCCACACCAACAACTTCGACAGGAGACGCAGCTTTCTCCTTCACGTTGTCAAACTGATGCTCCTGCGCTAATGTCCGCCTCCTCCTCCACCACCACCACCATCTCAGCCTCCACATGCTGAAAAATCTGTCTGGGCAGGGGACGGGAAGACGTGGGACTAAAATCTCGAGGCCACATGAGTCCGGTGGGGACTGAACTTGAGGAGGAGGACATTGGAGCACATGCATTGCCTGGTGAAATGAGTGGTTTTTCTACCCAGGTAACAGGAGTGGAGGAGTAGAAGCAGCTGGAGGAGGTAGATGGAGATGAGGAAGATGAGGCAGATGACCCCCAAGCCCCGTGGCAGTATACAGTGGAGATGGAGGTAGGGAGTCCCTCAGAGTCACTTGTGCTGATGGCCCGCTGCATGCTGATTTGCCTGGCTAGTGACAGCCGAATAGTCAGATCCGGCAGAGGGGTGACTTCTGGCTCTCCACCCAAATTTGGGCCCTCGCTACCGGTCCAAAATGGGAGCCTTTTTCCCAGCTGCTGAGAGTGGGACAAACTCAAATACTATAGAGAAATCTTCCATAGTCAGTTGGCCGCTGCCTATGTGCGGCATCGTCCATCCTCTGACAGGTCTGACCGGGGGTTTCCTCAGTGCTCACGTACCACTTCCGTGGCTGTTGTGGAAGGTGGGGGGTAGACAGTACCAGCTTCATCAGCAGCAACCTAAGTCTGGTGTCGCTGATGAGCAGCTTCCTTCACCTGCCTAGTGAGGAGGGCACTCGCCAGCAGCAGCAGCAGGACCTGGAGCAAACCTTGAACCAACAGGTGGTGGCCTACTTGGACAGCACTCTGCCACCCAGTTAGAAGATCCGCTAGACTACTGGGCAGCCAAACTGGATGTGTGGCCCGCAACTTGCCGAGTTTGCCCGTGGAGAAGCGTCCTGCCCGGCCAGTATAGTGTGGCATCAGAGGGGTGTTCAGTGAGGCGGGGCCATCGTTACCCAAGGAGAACCCGCTGTCCATGGGGAAAAGGAATGACTTCTTTGTCAAGAAGAATCAGGTGTGGATCGGCCAGGATTTCTACACACCCAAAGCCTTAGGCGTCAGATTACATCAAACCTTTACGCCCCCAAACTTGAGAAATGGTCTTGGGGTTCAAACACCTGCCTCACCCTATTCTATGCCGCCCCCCGCCTGATGCAAAACATCTGCTACAGTTTTTCCATTGCCTACTACCTTTTACCGGGACTGGGATTGCCCCCCCCCCTCCACCTCGTCATTGTGCCACTCTTACCTCATGCTGCTGTGCTGCGGTCCCCTCCACTTCTTGTGCCTCTCTGGGGCCTACCTGTTTTTGCCCCCTCCAAAATTTTCATTGTGCCATGTCTGACCTCATCTGCTGCTGTTCCTCCCGTGGCCCCACACTGTGTCATTTGCCACTTTGTGGGCTCCTATGTTGCTGCCACCCCAGAATTTGTCATTTTGCCATCTGTGGCCTATCATCTGCTGCCAAATGACCGCTGTTCCTGTTTTCTAATGAGTTTTCCCCCCTCACTACTTGACATTTCCCACTATGTTTGCTTTTCCCCTTCTTTTACCCCATCGAAGGAATGGGAAGGATCGGTTTTTTTTAGCCAAAAAAGGCGTGGATACAGAGCACAGAAAATGCAAATATCCCCTTTTCTGTATCTCTGTTTTTGGGTCAACTCCCTTTGTTTTTGGCGTTAGCAATACTATGGTTATGACCGATTGAAAGCAGACACTGCAGATGAAAGGAAAGGGGAAAATGTTCAAGGCGTCAACACAAAATTACTGCCGACCCCTCCCATTTGGGGGGCCTCTACATGTATCGCATTTAACGAACGGTTCTGTATATTTTGTGATGGTTTTTAAGCTTGGCCTCATGGTTGACCGCTGCTGGAGTCCCCACTGTGCTGCAATTTGCGGCTCCAATAACCTTTATGTGTTTTTTTACGTATGGTAGGATCTTTGCCCCCAGCTTTTTTTTTTTTCCCCCGGCGTTCCCCGACTTTTTCAGGCAACATTCCCCCCTTCGTTTTTTGGGCATTTTGCCCCGTAAGTGCCCCGGAATTTAGAGTGAAAGGGTTCAAGAGGGCGGGGAGTCATGTGCGTTCATACTAGAAAACAGCATTGATGAAGACCAACCCAAACTCCCTTGATATTTTAAACATGGCACAAGTTGAACAGCACCCCAACAGGTTTGTGCAGCCCGGAAATTACTGTTTTTTTTAAACCCATTTGTCCCTAAAGGT
>JAODAL010081097.1:0-12017 GCA_025379985.1 Phyllomedusa bahiana | reverse complement strand
AAAAATATTTAAATACTTTTCTTTGTTGTCAGTGCTGTCTTTTCAGTATTCTTTAGCATTCTTTCAGTTCAGTATTCTTTGGTACTGCAAGGTATCATCCCTTGGAGTGCTACTCCAGGTATATTGCAGATTCTAGCAACACCCCGGCTCAATTTTTTGTGATTACTGGCCTAAATCAGAAAAATCTGAATAATTCCAATTGTGTAAGATTATTATCACATAAAGTAAATAAACCAGCGTCATGTACCTAACACCCAGTGAATAAGTAAATTAAGTGCTAACATAATGAAGGGTCCAGGGCTGCAAAAATAAAGAAAACGTGTACAGTAAATCTAAATTATTCTGCTTGATTTATTATCCAGGAATTTTGTGTAAATAAATAACGTATCTAGTCATTACATTGTACCCTTTGCTCCCTTTCCCTGCCTGGATGTAAATAATGCTGAAAAGCTTAAGAAACAATAATATTCTACTCATAGTAATATGCTTAACCCTGGTCTCTTCTTGAAGGTAGAGATCATTATTAGAGATGCGCGAATTTCCCGAAATTCGTTTCGTTCACTTCGCCGAATTTCTCGGCAAAAAATAACTTCTTTTTCCGAATGGACTTGGCACGAATCACATTAAAAAACAGCTTTTTTCCAGGCTGCCCAGAGCCTGCAGGGTGCTGTAGAACGTTTGTGCCCATGCTTAAATATGCAGAGGGAGCTTGGTTGGTCTTCATACAATGTTGTATTTTAGTATGACACGCACATGACTGCCGCCGCTCTTAGAATCCCCTTCCCACTATAAAATTCCCTGGGCACTTAAGAGGGCAAAAATGCCCAAAAAAAAACTCAAGCGGGGAAGTAGCCTGATAAAGTCATGCCAGCGAAGAGCTGGAAAAAAAAAAGCTGAGGGCTCAGGTGGAAACATTGTGACAGGTGTGGAGGTGACGGCGGCCCACAGCAGCAGAGGTCAGACAGTGGCACAATGACATTCTGGAGGTGGGCAAAAAACCACGAGGAAGCCACAGAATGGCACAATGACTGAGAGCGGAGGTCACGGCGGCAGCAGCATGAGGTCAGGCAGTGGCAAAAATGACATTCTGGGGGTGGCAAAACAGGGGGGAAGCCACAGAATGGCACAATGACTGAGAGCGGAGGTCACGGCGGCAGCAGCATGAGGTAAGGCAGTGGCACACTCACAGTGTGGAGGTGACGGCAGCAGCCCCAGCAGCAGCTCGAGGTCAGGCAGTGGCACAATCACATTCTGGAGGTGGCAAAACAGGAGGAACCCACAGAATGGCACAATGACTGAGAGGGGAAAGGTCCGGCGGCAGCAGAAATGAGGTCAGGCATGGCCCACAATGACCCCAGTTGGAGGACACGGCAGCGCCACAGCAGCAGCATGATGTCAGAAAGTGGCACAATGCACTGTGTGGAGGACACGGCAGCAGCCACAGCACAGCTGAGGTCAACATGGCACAATGACATTCTGGAGGTGGCAAAACAGTATTAGGCCACAGAGTGGCACAATCACACAGTGTAGAGGTCACAACAGCAGCAGTATGAGGTCGGGCAGTGGCACAATGACATTCTGGAGGTGGCAAAACAGGAGGAAGCCACAGAATGGCACAATGACTGAGAGCGGAGGTCACGGCGGCAGCAGCATGAGGTCAGGCAGTGGCACAATGACACAGTGTGGAGGACATGGCAGCAGCCACAGCAGCAGCATGAGGTCAGACAGTGGCACAATGACAAATTCTGGAGGTGGCAAAAAAGGAGTAGGCCCCCAGAGCAGTGGCCCCAATGACAGAGATTTTGAGGTGACGGAAAACAGGAGAAAAACAGCATGGGGTTTCAGAGAGGTGGCACAATGACACAGTGTGGATGTCACGGCAACAGCAAACAGCAGCATGAGGTCATAGAGTGGCACAATGACAGAGTGTTGAGGTGGGTGGCAATACCAGTCCCTGGTAAAGATGGTGGTAGGCAGTGGGGAAAATGGCAGCAGATGTTTTGGAATCAGGGCGGGGGTGGCAGCATCAGAATAAGTGGCTGAAGCAGGTAGTTTGAACCCAGACTGAGCCTAAGGCATTGGTGTTTTTTTGGAAAATCACTGGCCGATCCAGGCCTGATTCATTTGGACAAAGGTCAGTCGTTTTTCCATTTTTTTCCCGTGGAAAAGGGCGGGTTTCCCTTGGGTTTAACAGATGGCCCCCGCCGCCCCTGAAACACCCGCTCTGATGCCACACTACTGGCCGGGCAGGACAGCCTCTCCACTGTAAACTTGGCAAGTTGCGGCCACACATCCAGTTTGGCTGCCCAGTAGTCCAGCGGTCTTTAAACTGAGGTGGCAGAGTGCTGTCCCAAGTAGGCCACAACCTGTTGGTTCAGGGACTGTTTCCAGGTCTGTGCTGCTGGCGACTGCCCTCCTCACTAGGGGGTGAAGGAAGCTGCTCATCAGGGGACTCCAGACTTAGGTTATACTGATGGAGCTGGTACTGTCCTTACCCCCCCACCTTCCCCCGGGCACCGCGGCAGTAGTACGTGAGCTCTGAGGAACCCCCGGTCAGACCTGTCAGAGGAGGGACGATGCCGCACATAGGCAGCGGCCAAATGACTACGGAGGATTTCCCTATAGTATTTTGAGTTTGTCTTCCCTCTCAATAGCTGGGAAAAAGGCTCCCATTTTGGACCGGGTTTAAGCGAGGGTCCCAATAGGGTGGAGACCCAGAAGTCATCCCTCTGCCGGATGTGATATTCGGCCCTGTCACTAGCCAGGCAAATAAGCATGCTGCGGGCCATCTGCAAAAAGTGACTCCGAGGGGCTCCCTGCCTCCATTTCCACTGTATAACTGCCACGGTGCTTGGGGGTCATCTGCCTCGTCTTCCTCATTCCATCCCCCTTTCCTCCAGTGCTCCTGCTCTCCTCTCTTGTCCCCTGGGTAGAAAATCCACTCATTTCACCAGACAATGTTCTGCCCCAAAATGTCCTCCTCCTCCTCCATTTCAGTCCCCACCGGACTCATGTGGCCACGAGATGTAGTCCCCACTCTCCAGTCCCCTGCCCAGACAGATTTTCAGCATCTGTTCCAGGACATGAAGCAGTGGAATGATGTTATTCATCCCGTAGTCCTGGCGACTGACAAATAACGTCGAATTGCCGAATGGCCTCAGCAAACGGCATGTGTCACGCATGAGTTGCCACTGGCTGACATCATGAGTACTTCTGTCTGCCTGGATCATCAAAAAATCGTTAATGGCCTTTCTCTGTTCATACAGTCGGTCCAACATGTGCAGGCTGCGGAATTCCAGCGGGTGGAAACATCGCTTTATCGAGTATTTTGGGGGGGAAGGCCGTTCTGCCGCTACAACTCGAGGAGGGTGTTCCTGGCTTTGTACGAATGGATAAAGTGCTTGCACAGTTTCTGGCCATTTTCAAAATGTTCTGAAGATCGGCGGAAGAATTCAGAACCTTTTCACAAACCAGATGAAAGTGCGCCATGAGGGCGGAAACCTGGACCATCCCTCCTCAGGGGCAGCGCGGACCCCATGTTCCTCCCTTTTGTCCGTCACCATGGTTCCGTTTTGCAGTTGGCGCGGAGAAAAGCCACACATCGATTTCTTGCTGCATAGCGGACAGTTCCTCCCCTGTGTGACTTCGTTCGCTGAGCAAGCCAGGTGTGAACTGCGGTGAACCCCTGTGTCCTTTCACATGTGGTTTTGATGGAGCAGTACTTGTGGAGGCTGAGATGGTGGTGATGGTGGAGGAGGAGGAGGCGGAAAATTGGCGCAGGTGCAGCAGTTTGACAACGGGGGAGGAGAAAAACGGCGTTCTCCTGTTGTTGGTGTGCCTGGGCAGGAAGCACATTCACCCAGTGGGCCGTAAAGGACATGTACTGGGGCCCCGACCGTAGTTACAGCTCCAGCGTTTCCCCGTTGCCGTGCACGTTGGAACAAAAACCCATAAGCTCAAGGACTGACCCACCTTCTGTTCTACATATTTATAAGTGCTGGTACTGCCTTTTTGGAAAAGAAATTACGGCTGAGAACTCTCCATCTCGGATCAGCACAAGCCATTATTCTCTGAATGGTGCAGAGTCCACCATTTGGAAAGGGAAGGACTGCAACACCCAAAAACTTGGACAGGAGCAGAGTCAGCTGCTGCACCTCTGGATGGTTGGACGCATACTGTTGTCTCTTTGCAATCGCCTCGCTGAACGACTGCTGGCGCCATGAGTAGCGAGGAGCAGGAGCATCTGGACCGGGAGACGATGGCAAAGAGAAACAGCTCCTTTCTGCAGAGGTGGTGGAGCCTTGATGGCTGCAATGGCATGCGTGCCACTGGGCGCTGCTGCTGCTGCTGTTGCTGCGACGGCAGGATGGACCACCCACATCTGAGCCACGTTTCTCCCAGGCCACGGATGGTGACCTGCATGTGTTGACGCAGGGCCGTGGTGCTAACGTTAGCTCCCTGGCCACGCTTCACTTTCTGCTTTACAGATTCTACATATACCCATATTCGGCTCCTCGGTGTCTTAGCAAAGAACTGCCACACCGCCGAGTATCGGATTTTTACCGCCAACGCTCCGCACTGAGTGACTACTGCCGCCGCTGCCTCGCTGAACCCTGTGCCCCTACTTTCTTGGACCTGCGAAGCGGGTTTTTTTACCCGTGGCCGCCCTTTGGGTCCCGACCTCACACTGCTGCTATCCTGCTGGGCTCACGGGCCCCACGGACCCACTTTCTGGCTTCGCCTCTGCCTGACTCGCAAGATGACGCCCTCTTCTCCTGACGATGAAGCCCTTGCCTCACCCCGGGTCCCAAGTCGGTCGGTACATCATCATCTATTTGTGTTTCATCGTCACTGCTGTTCCCCATCACCGGTCTTGGTTTTGCCGAGGCTGACCTCTCACAACATGACCTCCCATGCCACTTTCCACATTTTATAATTGCCGCCTACTGCAAGCAGCAGGGGGTATTGGCCATTCTTCGCTGCCAAGTAGCTGCTGACTGCCCTCCTCAAATTGTTCATCCTCGCTATATAGTGGCGCTGAGCCCAGAACCACATAGTAGATCTTGGCTGAGGGAAACCGGATGGGACAGAGGCGGCTGAGGACAGGTGAGGCGCTGACCCCTCGGGCCCTGCCAACTAAGGGTTTTGTCTGAGGTTCCCACCGACTCTTTGGTGGGGTTTTTCAGATGTCATCTGGGGGGAAAGAGGATGACCTAGTCAACCAAATCAAGAAACCCTTTGGGTTGCTGAAAAACACGGCCGCTAGATCACAGAGGAAGTTGTGGCCTCACCGAGTGACCCCTGCTGAGACGTCCCCTTGCTGTGCTGCGACCTGGGCCTGTTCCAGGAATGGTTGTGCCACTGCCACTCGCAGGTACAGGGGCCTGCCACCTCTCTGTCTGAATACTGTTTGTTCTAAAAAGTACAGACACTGTTTGATGATGATATCTGTATATGATAAAATATACCCCCTGTTTTTGACTCCAAAGGCACCCAGGAACAAGCTTGGGTAACCCTTGGATATTAACTGCGCTCCACATATGGCCCGCAAAATTTTACTCGTATGTGACGTTTAAAAACACTGTGTGTTTTACTAAATGTAAAAGCACAAACAGGCTTAATTAACTTTGACATGAATTTGGCTACAGAGAAAAATGTATATATTTGGCTTGAAAAAGACGGTTTATTTTGTCAGCAACACCCGCAAAACAACGCTTAATTAACCCCTGGAGTAAATTGCGCCAAAGAATTGAGCCGCACAAAATAGTGCTTTTTAGCGTGTTTTCAATTGCGTGTTTTTACGCCACACAACAAGAGATAAAAGTGTAATTAGCCTTTTTCTTGGGGAATTAGGCTTACAGGAAAAAAAGTATATATTTTGGCGTTGAAAAAGACGGTTTCTTGGGGTCAGCACACCAGCAAAACAACGCTTAATTAACCCCTGGATGTAAATTGCGCAATAGAATTGAGCAGCCAAAAGTGAAGTGGTATTTGATTGTAAAACGATGTTTCTTTAAATGAATACCAACAGGAACTGGCTTAGATCCCCCTTGGATATTGAATGTATATGCAGCTGCAAATGGACGCACACTGGATTTCAGATCCAATACCCCAAAAATTAGAAATAGATCATTAAGAGAACAGTCTCTGAGACAAGCGGAGACACCCCACAGAAATCGCTGTATAAAAATCAATTCTTCAGTAAGAGCAATCAGCCGCAGCAGCACCTTCCCTGATCAGTACAGTGAGAGCGGTATGAGCTCCCAGCGTCGCGCCCGGACTATATAGTGCGGTGACGTCACAGACTCCCGCCGGTCTCTGATTGGCTTCCCCTCTGCACATGTCATGCAGGCTATGCCCTTCTTCCTCCCAGAGTGCTTTGCCCCATGTAGCGCCATGTGCTCGCAGCCATTTTATCAATCAAAAATACACTTGTTCACACGAAGTACCCCAAAGTTCGACTTCGTTCCGAACCCAAGTTTTCTGAAATTCTAAACGAATTCCACTTCGTTAGAATCACTTCGCCCATCTATAATCCTGATTATAAGCCCAGAGCCTTAGATGTACTTTGTATAATATGTTCTAATAGTACATAAAATACATTTAATTTGCCATTTGTCTAATTGCCTTTGGAGACATATTAATCTGCCCAATATATCAGCTGTCCTCTGAGGAGTTATTTTATGAGCTGCATCTTAAGCTTCAATTCATTGTTGTATAAATTAATTTTGATACTGAGATACTTAAGCTTTTCTTTGTATGGACAAAAGGTTTAGAGCAAACAAGAGAGTGAAAAGTCAATTACATTTAATTACCGTGCAGTCTTTTTCTTATTTTCGTGCACAGGAATTTCTGTATAAGCCATTCCACATCTGTAACACATGGTGGGTACAGGAGTGAAGCAAGCAGAGGTCCCTCAAGGGGCTTGGAGCTCGATGGGTTGGATAATGCCCTGTGTTGTACTTTCAATTGGCACTCTCCCTTCAATGCAGTGTACTGTGATTCAGTAACAAAAAATATACAGTGACTAATTATAAGCACCATACAATATGTTGTCCAAATAGCAGTGCCATAAGTTGGCCAAACACTTACAAACAGTTGCCTATTTAAAAGGGGTTTTCCAACACCAGAAAAGCTTGTTAGTCAATCGGGGCATGAAAAAAAAAAAAAAAAAAAAAAACTAGAATAAAACTTACTGTGTACATGCACTTGCTCCATTGCTGCAGCCATCAGAGCAGACCAGTTCCCTGTTCATTCTTCAGGTAACCCTGCAGCAATTCACAGGCCGCAGCAGTGGTCAATTACTGGATATACCAAACATAAGCACTGTGGCCAGTGACTGGCTGCAGGGTTACGTGAGGAATGAACGGGGAAGCCATCTGCTCTAATCACGAGGACAGCCGCAGCAATGGAATGAGAGCATGTGTTAGGCAAGTTTTCTTCTTCTCCTAATGTCCCAACAGGGTTCTATGTACCACATATACTATGTAGGATATAGTGCTTAGGGGCAGGTTCTGGACGGCGTAGGAACAGTAGCTTTCATTACAAACCATAAACCGCTCTAGATCGAGATCAGATGACCAAAGCAATTTGGGTTTTTATCAAGGCAGCCTTTGAAGCCAAGCCCTTTTGGTTTTGTCCCCAAGGTTTTCAACATGTGGGGAAAAATGGGTGTACATAATTGAAATTAAGTGAGGAAGTCTAGCATCAGCAGTTGAAATTTTCAATCCTTTATTATTCCATTATATTATACAAAATTAACACAGTTCAATGCATTTCTAGTGTTCAGCTCTTATGTATAGGAATGTAAAATAAAAATAAGCAATGAGAAATAGTTACAAAAGAAATTTTTTTCTATGCTAACTTGTGATTTTCATGTGCTTATGTACCCTTCCTTTTTCTGCAGCAAAGCAGCAGCATTTCCTGTTCGAAAGCACTTTCCCTTTGCCCTGTAAAACTAAAAGGCTGAGGATCCTTTGCTGTACTTTGTCTATCCCTAAAGGGACTTTCTGATAGCCCATCACTGCTGCAGGTCACTGCTGTAGCCAACGATTGGTTGACTGGGCTTTGCTGGGGACCTAGTGGGTATTGGATCGACAGCAGCAGGGGGCTCGGTAAGTAAAGCTCATTTTATGTTTTTAAACCAGTCTGTCCCTTAAAAATGATCCTAGAACCTCTAACCTATGCAGCTGTAGATAATTGTGACCAATCCTACATACTTTGTAGAACATGTATCATGTTATTCTACCACTAACCATTTCAGCTACATATTCAACATCAAAACCAAGCAATAACATAACCAAAATACAAATCAAAGTAAAATAGCTGCTCTGGAATACATATAAAAAATGACACACAAGACCATTAGGAAAACACCACCTATGTTATAAAGATATACAATTCTATAATCTATTGTTCATAGTTTGGCATCTATGCTTTCAAATCCTCATGCTTCACAAACTGGGACACAAAGACTAGGGGTACCCAGATAATGTTCAAGTAACCAAGGGCTTTGATGATTGCATGTTTCAGACAGTCACAAATGGATCTTCCCCCAAGGGTAGATCTGAGGACAACTAAATGGCAGGTCACTCTCTTGGGATAGTCAGAAACAAAACTGGTTCTCCTGTCTCAGAACAATTGGAGATTAATGTATAGTCTTTCCTGAAGCCTCAGAAGCTTGCTATGTGGTAAATTCTGATGTAAAGTCCTAGGCTCAGGATTTCTATACATATTAGTTTGTTAGAGTTGCTGATCATTTCATGTGCATGCTAGTTATGTGACACAAATATATGTCTGCCACTGGGGACATAGTTACAGTCACGTGCCAGATATGTAGAATATTTACACTATAATCTGTTCAGCGCTGGTGAGGCTGAAGTGCAGGGTCTAGGGGATTCCATAGTGTTCACCTTTGATATATGCAATAACCATGGACTCTACTGCACAAAGATCCCCAGGTTGCGATTTCCAGAACAGTCATGGATTAGCACCAATAGTACTGAAAAAGCAGTAGCATAGCCAAGTGTCGACTCCAGAAGAGCAATCAGGATGCAACAGATTAGAAGGCAAAATAGGAGCACAGTTGGGAACAAAGCCAAGAATCAAAGCCAGGGTTAATCCTATTGTATCCCATCAGTCTCAGTAACAGTCGTTATTAGCTAGGGGTGTGAGAATAGGTTTTCTGACATCAAAGTTGGCAAATAAATTGTTTCCAAAAACCTCTTCAAAACCTAATTAGTATTTTCTTCTGAAGATAAATAAAGCCTTATTGAATCCCCCAGGATGTCTCTTAGTGGTAGACAGGGGCTTGCTGACTGAACCCCTGCCTCAGTATTGATGTTGTAAGTCTATATATGATGATACTCTATACTGGTGGCATAAAATCTGTATGTGCATTTTTTTTTTTTTTGGGATGAGTAGACAGAATATTGGGACAGCGATGGGCACACCTATTGCTCCGACTTTTGCCAATTTGTTTTTAGCTTATTGGAAGGAATCCTATATTTACAATGTATCAAAAGAAAATTTGAAACACATAGTGCAGTGGTTATGCTTCATTGACTATGTTCTATTGGTGTGGTCAGGGACAGAAAAACAATTTTCTAAGTTTGTTGAATATATCAGTGTTAATGATGTCAACATGCAATTGACAGCAAAATATGGAGGTTCAGAAGTTGAGTTTTTAGATTTAACGATCCAGTTAAATGAGGGAAGTATAATCACAAAGGATATTGAAAACTGACAGCTTTTAATGCCCTATTGCATGAGAATAGCTTCCATAGCTGATCATGTTAAGAGGGGTTTGCCCTTTGGCCAGTTTCTTAGATTGAGAAGGAGCAATAGTGATTATAGAGACTTTCTGGAACAATCAGTTGATCTTATGGGTAGACTATTTGATAGATGTTATGATGAGATAATGATTTATGAGGCTTTTGATATGGCAGCTAAAAGTGATAGACAACATATATTTAGAAGTGGACGTAGACATAAAGAAATGAGTAGCTGTGCACTATCATTTGAGTACAATACACTAGCTGATAGGATACGCTCGGCTGTGACACGCCATTGGCATTTGCTGGAAGCAGATGATGATTTTAAAGAAGAAACTTAATTTTCCCCTATTATTTCTTTCCGAAGATGTAAAAATCTGAGACATGAACTAGTGAGAGATAGGTTGGCAGTTAAAAGTAACAATTGGTTGCAGACTACATTACCAAAAGGCAATCATAGGTGTGGATCATGCTCTCTGTGTAGACTAATGTATACTAATGTAATTTTGAAATTAGGTAGTATAGAACATTCTGTTGGACAGTTTATTACTTGTCCTTCAAATTTCATTGTATATGCAATTTGGTGTCGATGTGGATTTTTTTTTATATAGGCAAGACAATAAGACCTTTGTTTAAACGCATACGTGAAAATATTTATTCACTGAAAACATGCAAAGGCGCTGCAAGATTTATACGGCATATTCCAGATGTGCATAATAATGAAGTAGGTAGCTTGAGATTTGCAATTTTACAACATGTATTTTCACCAAAGGATAGTACAGACCAACATGGGCGTCTTTTAAGATGCAAAGCGGAATGGATTTCACACGGGTGCATCGGGCCCATTAGACCTGAATGATCGTAGTGATCTTTTATCCTTTTTATAGTGAGATAGTTTGTAAATATTTAGTTTTGTGATTAAGAGTATTGTCTGATGTTTTTAAAATTGATTGACAGGTGAATCGGGTATTAAAGATTGGTTTACATCATTCCCCATAGGGCTCTGATGAAGCGTCAGCCGACATGAAATGGCCGTTGGCCATTGCGTATCTGTGTTCAACCTCCCCTGTATGTGCTGAATTTGGAATTAATAAAGTACGTGAAGATTTTTGGCGAGTGCTGTGGATTATGTTCTTCTACTCTGTTTCCCTGAAAATAAGACACCCCCGAAAATAAGACCTAGTGCATTTTTAGTTATGAAATTCAGAGTTTGGCTGCTTATGCTGATGTTTGCGATGAAATCATTACAGTATATTAATACATGTTGATGTTTGTTCAACAATAAAAGTGAATTATTGTTCATAGAAAAAAAGAAATACCCCTAAAAAAAAAGTCTTAGCTTGTCTTTAGGAGCAAAAATTAATATAAGACTGTCTTATTTTCGGGGTATATTCGAATTGTTACAAAGTCTCATCAACGGAGCACTGCTATCACGCTTTCATGTGAGTGTTCTACATTGTTTCAGTTTTCCACTTGTTAGCTGTATATGGTGGTGTCTTAGTGGGTTGCTGTTGATTGTTTAACCCTCTCAATATCGGACTGAACCCAGTAGGAGGCAACAGAAGTCTCTGTGCTACTAGGGAAAGATAAAACCAGTGCAGATAACTAATGAGCAGAAGCTCACACCCCATTCACTAGGGGAGCAACTAAATGATGAAAAACCGCACATTAAGTAAGTACCAGTTCACACCAGTATGTAAAAAAGCCATGGTATAATACATGGGGAGACTGCAAAAATACTGATAAGACAAGCACTCACACGCCTTCTATACATGAGGGGGTGGTTACTGGTATTTTAATTGCATACAGATAAGGCGATACAAAAAAGGTGCCATTTATACAGATACGTGTGATACACCATGCTGGCTTACAGCTTATGACTCCTCTACTATTTGATTGGGCGGGCTGCCCAGCACTTTTTAGGTGTGCAACACAAAATACTGACATCCCCTGCTCCGCAGCATTTTGGGCAAAAAAAGAATTGGGAAAATATCAAATATGAGGTATTAGTAGATACAGTGGCCATTCTGCAAGCTTACAAACTGCGTCAAGGTTCCTCGTATCTTGCGAGTCCCTACACTAGCAATTTACAGAAAAATGGGACATTATTTAATCAAAAACACAACCACAAGGTCATACTTGCAGCTCAATGACTGGACTATAGACTGAACCCAGCAGGAGGCAACACAAGCCCCAGTGCTACTAGGAAAGATAAAACCGGTGCAGATAACTAATAGAGATGCC
>JAODAL010081096.1:0-12017 GCA_025379985.1 Phyllomedusa bahiana | reverse complement strand
GCCCCAAACCATCCTGACTGTGGGGTGCGGCCCGAGCACGGACACAGCTCAATAGAACGTCGGTGGCAGGCCGCAGCCTGCAGGCGGCGCTCTGAGACTCGGGGCACAGGCTGCTTTGTTCGGGGAAGAACATTGAGATAAGATAAAGAACGCGCAAACAGGATCCGACGGGCGCCGCACTGCTGGATGTCTCCCGTGCGCCTGCGTCCATTGACCCTGACAGGCGGCGGCCATGTTGTGCGGCGGCCATGTTGTGCGCTCGTGTTCTGCAGCTGCTTTCCATAACACAGATCACAAAGACACTTCTGCAGTTTAAATGCTGTTTGATGTCGTGTGTGACACCAGTGCAGGTGGATATAAATACTCCCTGCAGGCTATTACTCCCTGTTATCAGCCACTGCAGACTGTTGCTTCTTGTTATCAGCCACTGCAGACTATTACTCCCTGTTATTGTTATCAGCCACTGCAGACTATTACTCCGTGTTATCAGCCACTGCATGCTATTACTCGGTGTTATCAGCCACTGCAGGCTATTACTCCGTGTTATCAGCCACTGCAGGCTATTACTCTGTGTTATCAGCCACTGCAGGCTATTACTCCCTGCTGTCAGCCACAGCAGGCTATTACTCCATGTTATCAGCATAGTTGCCAACTTTTGAAATTGAAAAAGCAGGAGATTGTAGTGGGCCCCGCGCGGAGCATGGACACGCCCATCTTGTCGGTGTGCCACGCCCCTTCAAAAAGCCACACCCACTCCACCTAACTGCATAACGGCTTTGGAAGAAAGCCTAGATGCCTAAGCCAGGTAGCCCCCCATAACCAGTAGTGCCCTTACAGGCAGGTAGATGCCCTTATAGCCAGGTAGTAGCCCCCCCATAATAGTGGACAGTCAAAGATTTGCCAGCAACTCCAAGATTGATGAAAAAACTGGAGGTCTTTATTGGCAGAGTAAAATCGTGGTGACAACAAATGGCAGCAGTAATGCTGACGCGTTTCAGGTCATACTCGACCCTTAATCATAGCATAACTGTCAATAACATCAACTCACTTATATACCTAAGTGAGTACAAACATGTAACTCACCTGCGGAGAAGCACGGGCGCGGACAGAAACCCAGGAATCATGCGCACAGCAGTCCACCTCACCACCAGAACTACAAAGATCGCGATAACATGGACGTCACCACTGACGTCACATGATCAGCTGTCAAAGCCACAACAGAGGAAGGGCGAGAAACCCAGAGACTCCAACGCAAGTCCGCAGAAGCCACGCCCATAAGGAGTGGCGTCAGCTTCCTCAGATCGGAACTTTCCTGGCCACGCCCACATCTGCCGGGCAACAGCAAGTGGATCTAATGTGCAAGAGAGCAGTGTGAACAGCGCACAACACCGGAACCGTCAGCGTCACTGCATCTCCCCTAGTGAGTACCAAGAGACATTTTAAGATTTTTAAACAATAACAAAAATTTTCCCCATCTAATGTTAAATTTGAAAAAGGAGAAAATACAAAAAAAAAATGAAAGAAACATAAAAAAAAGTAAAAAAAAAATATGTCAATAATGATGATAAACCATATTGACGGGGTTTATATAACAAAAAAATTAAATATTTAAACAAATTTAACAGAAACCCCAAAGGGAACTGAAATTTACAACCTACCCAAAAAAATTTTTGGGAAACATTTAAAAAGGGAAACGTACTTCATTTGCTTTCTTTTAAAAAACCAAAAGGGGGAGTAAGGAATTCAAGACATTAATTTAAATTTCCAGAAGGTTCTCGTTCTTTTAATTTATATTCAAAAATTCCCTTTCCCCCCCTTTTCCCCCAAAAAACCCTGATTTTAATTAAAATTGAAAAACGATTGGGAAAGCCCTGTGTTGTCAGAGTTAGGGAACTCAATGAAGGGTCTGGGAACCCTCCGAATGGCACGTGTTGAGGGTTTTAATACCATTTAGTTTGTTTCCCAAAAGTGGGTCTTAAATTTAAAAAGGAGATTTTGCACCCTCCCCAAATTTTTGGGTGACACAGACTGAAACCCTTATTATATATATGGGTTTCCTGTTTGTATTACATTTAAATTTTAAAATTGATTTTTTTGAAAAGTCGGGAAAAAATCCCTTTGTGGAAATACAAACTTGAATTTTTTTCCACGGATGCCCCCCCAAAACCCTTATACCCCCCTGCCTAAATTTTTCTCCCCCCTTTATCAGCCACTGCAGACTGTTGCTTTTTTGGGTATCAGCCACTGCAAAAAATTTCCCTCCGTGTTACCCACCCCCACTGCAGGACTATTCTCCGTGTTTATCAGCCACAAAAAGACTTTTACTCGGTTTTATAAGCCCTGCAGGCAAATTACTCGGGGGAAATCAGAAACGGCGGGGAATATTATTTGGGGGTTTTTTCACCCCTGTTGCTTTTTCCCTCGGTGTTTATCAGCCACTGCGGGACTATTACTCCCGTGTTATCACCCAAACTGCAGACTTTTTCCCCTTGTTATAAGCCAACTGGGGGACTATTATTCCTGTTATCAGTACTGCAGGCTATTAGACCTCCCTGCTGTCAGCCACGGCCGGTATTATTTTCCGGGGTTTTTCACCCAATGCGGCTATTCCCTCCGTTTTTTAAACCCCCACTGCACCCTTTTATTCCCCCCCTGTTTCAGCCACGGGCCCTTTTTACCCCCATGTTTTCACCCCAAACTGCGGGCTATTATTTCCCTGCTGTCGCCACTGCGGGAATATTACTCCGTGTTATCAGCAACTGCGGGGATATTACTCCGGGTTATCACCCATTTGCAGGTATTACTCCTTTTACCCAACCCACTGAAGGGGGGGGGCTATTACCCCCCGGGTTTTCACCCACTGCAGGACTATTACCCCCTGTTATCAGCCAAATCCCCGATATTACTAGGTTACCCCCGCCCCCCCCCCCCAACCAGCAGGTTTTAAATTTCCCTGTTGTCAGCCACTCCCAGACTATTACTCGTTTTATTCAGCCCTGAAAGACAAATTACTCCCTGTTATCGGGCTACTGCAGGCTAAAAACCCCCTGCTGTCAAAAACACTGAGGCTTTATTCCGTGTTATCAGCCACTGAAAGATATTACCCCAATTTTAAATCAGCCATCCCAGGCTATTCCCCCCTGTTTTAAAGCCAGTGAAGGCAAATTACTCCCTGCTGTCAGCCAACTGAGGCTTTTTAATCCCTGCTTCAGCCACTGCGGGCCCAAATTTACTCCGTGTTTTAAACCACTGCAAATTTTTACCCCGTTTTATCGGGCCACTGCAGCTATTACTCCGTTTTAATCAGCCACTGAGGCTATTACCCCAAATGTTATAAAGCCCCCTGGGGGGCCCTATTACTCCGTGTTATCGGGCCACTGCGGCAAATTACTCCCTGTTATAAAGCCATTTGCAGGCTTTTACCCCTGCTGTCACCCCAACTGCGGGGCTATTACCCCCATTTTAACGAAAATATTTTCCCAAACCCTTTTAAAAATTAAAAAAAGGCCAGGCATTTAGTGGGCCCCCCGCGTGGAGAAATGGAAAGCCTTCTTGTCGGTGTGCCCCCGCCCTTCAAAAAAGCCAACCCCTCCCTAACTGCATAACGGCTTTGGAAAAAAAAAGGGCCAGGTAGATGCCCTTTTTCCCGGGGTAGTAGCCCCCCATAACCAGGGGGGGGATTTTGCCCCTTACAGGCGGGTAGATCCCCCCTTTGAAAGCCAAGTAGTTTGCCCCTTGTAGCCAAGGGACCCCTTCCCCCCTCTGTACCCAAGGTGATGTCCCCCTTTTTTTTGCGGGTAGAGGGCCCCCCTTTAGTTCCCAGGTAGTGCCCCCCTTTCCTGTTTGCCAGGTAGTGCCCCCTCTTTTGGGCCGTTAGTTCCCCCCTCGGGTTTGCCGGGTGGGATGCCCCCTTTGGGTTAGCCAGTTGTTGCCCCCCTCTGTTGCCAGTTAGTTCCCCCCCTCTGTTGCCAGGTAGATGCCCCATTTTTTCCCCAGGAAAGTGCCCCCTTTTGTTACCCCGGGTAGTCCCCTTTCTTTTGCCAGGAAAGATGCCCCATTGTTTCCCAGGAAATGCCCCCCATTGCCAGGTAGATGCCCCCATTGTTTCCCGGGTGGTGCCCCCTTTGTTGGCCGGGGTTGTCCCCCCCTCTGTTGCCGGGTAGTCCCCCCTTTGTTGCCAGGTATTTCCCCCCCTCTGTTCCCAGGTATTTCCCCCCTTTTTGTTTCCCAAATTTTTAAGGTCCCTTTTGTTCCAGGTAGTGCCCCCTCTGTTGCCAGGTATTTCCCCCCATTGTTTCCCAAGGTAGTCCCCCCTTGTTTTTCAGGTAGTTGCCCCTCTTTTGGCCAGGTAGTGCACCCTTGTTCCCAAGGAAAAGGATGCCCCCCTTTAAAGCCCCCCAAAAAAAATAAAAAAATTAAAAGCCACTCCCCCTTGACCAGGCTCCTGCAGCGCTGGCCCGCCCCCGGTACGATCCCCTCACACGCGTCAAACCCCCTGCCCCGGCTGCCCTGGGGGGTACGGGCCCACCCCGGCCGGCCCCTGGACATACAGGGGGGAGGAGGGAGGGAGGGGGAACGATCTCCCCTTCCCCTCCTCCCCGCCCCCCCAGCCGGCGCTTGTACATACAGGAGGGGAGGGAGGGGGGAAAACGATCTCTCCTGCCCCCTCCCCGCCCCGGGGCCCGGCGCTGTACTTTAAAAGGGGGAAAAAGGGGGGAACGATTCCCTCCTGGCCTCCCCCCCGCACACCCCCCGGGGGTGTTAAAATAAAGGGGGAGAAAAGGGGAACGATCCCTCCTCCCCTCCTCCCGAACCCCGGCCCGGGGGGTACTACAGGGGAGGGGGAGGAGGGCGGGAAACGACCCCTTTTGCTCCCTTTCCTTCCCCGCCCAAGGGGGGTTTACAATCAGGGGGAGGGGGGAGGAGGGGAACGATCCCTGCTGCCTCCACCCCCCCGCAAAGGGCCCCGGGTACATACAGGGGGAAAGGAGGGAGGGAGGGAACAAATTTTCCCCTTCCCTTTCCCCCCCCGCACACCGGCGCTGAAAAATAAGGGGGGGGGGAAAGGGGGAAAGATCCTCCTGTTCCTCCCCCCCCCCAACCCGGCCTGGGCGCTGACATACGGGGGAGGAGCGAGGGGGGAAAACGTTCCCTCTGTTTTCCTCCCGCGAAAGGGGGGCCCGGGCCCGTGTAAAATAAAGGGGGGAGGAGGGGGGGGAAAGGGGGAAACCCGTTTCCCTCTGGCCTCCTCCCCCCCCCAAAACCCGGCGGCGTTTGTAAAATTCAGAGGGAGGGGGGGAAAACGTTTCCCCCCTTGCCTTTCCCCCCCAAAAAGGGCCCCGGGTTTAAAAATACGGGGGGAGGGGGGGAGGGGGGGGAACGATCCCCCCTCCCTTTCTCCCCGAAAAACCGGCCCGGTCCCGGGGTACATACAGGGGGGAGGAAAGGAAAGGGGGGAGCGCCCCCTCCTGCTCCCCCCCAAAACCCCGGGCCCGGGTTTTTAAAGGGGGGGGAAAAGGGGAGGGGGGGGAGCGTTTCCCTGCTCCCTCCTCCCCCGCCCCCGGGTGGCGCTGTAACATAAGAGGGAGGAGGGGGAGGAAAAACGAATCTCCCCTGCCTCCCCCTCCCCACCCGGGCCCGGGCCGCGTGTACATACAGGGGGAAAAGGGGGAGGGGGGAAAAACGATCTCTATCCCCTTCCCCCCGCAACCGGCCGGCGCTTTTACTACGGGGGGGAGAAAGGGGGAGGAGGGATCGGATCTTCCTGCCCCCTCCCCGAACCACCGGCCGTCGCTTTTCTTTACGCGGGAGGAGGGAGGAGGGAACGATCCCCCCCTGCCTCCTCCCCGCACACCGGCGCTTTTTACTTTTAACAGGGGGGGGGGGGGAGGGGGGGAAACCCGATCCTCCTGCCCCCTCCCCCGAACCCCACCCCGGCGCGTTACTTTACAGGGGGGGAATGGGAGGGGGGAAAAACGATTCTCTGCTCCCCCCCCCGCACCCCGGTGGCGTTTTGTACATACAGGGGGGAGAAGGGGGGGAGGGAACGACCCTCTCCTCCCTTTCTTCCCCGCACAACCGGCCGGGGCTTAAATACAGGGGGAGGGAGGAGGGGAAAAACGATCCCTCCTCCCCTTCCCCCCGAAACACCAAAGGGGGGGGCCTGTACATACAGGGGGTGGAAAAAGGGAAAAGGGAAGCGTTTCCCCTTTCATCCCTCCCCTGAACCGGCCGGTTACTTTAAAGGGAGAGAAGGGAGGAAAGGGACGCCCCGCTGCCCCCCCCCCCGGGAAACCCCGGGCTGGCCCGGGTTTGTACTTTCCCGGGGGGGAGGGAGGGGGAAACGATCTCTCCTGCCTCCTCCCCCCCACAGGGCCCGGCGCTGTACATACAGGGGGAAGGGGGGGGAAACGCCCTTCCCCTTTGGCCCCCCTCCCCGCCCAAAGGGCCGGCGTTTGGCCCATACAGCGGGAGGAGGGAGGGGGGAAACGATCCCTTCCTCCCTTCCCCCGCACCCCGGCGATTTGTACATACAGGGGGAGGGGGGGAGGGGGAAACCCGCCCCCTTTCCTGCCCCCTTTCCCGACCACCTGGCCCCGGAGGCTTTTACATACAGGGGGAAAAGGGGGGGGGGGGAACCGATTTTCTCCTGCCTCCCCCCCGGCACACCGGCTGGCGCTGTACATACAGGGGGGAAGGGGGGAGGGAACAAAATTTTCCCCTCCCCTTCCCCCCCGCACCCAGGGCCGGGGCCGCTTGTAAAATACAGGGGGAGGAGGGAGGAGAGGAACGATCCCTCCTGTTTTCCCTCCCTGCACCCCCGGGCCGGCGTTTGAAATTACAGGGGAGGAGGGGGGAAAAGGGAAAACGATCCCTCCTTTTTCCCCCTCCCTGCCCACCGGCCGGAGCTGTACATCGGGGGGGAGGGGGGAGGATTTACCGGGAACGACCCTTTCCTTGCCCCCCCCCGCAAAACGGCCCCCTTTGTACTTTACAGGGGGGGGGCCAAAGGGGGAGGGGAACGATCCCTGCTGCCTCCCCCCCCTCCCCAAAAACCGGCCGGCGCTGTACATACGGGGGGAGAAGGGAGGGGGGAAAAAAATCTCTCCTGCCCCCTTTCCCCCGCACACCGGTTGGCGTTGTACATACAGGGGGGAAGGGAACGACCCCCTCCTGTCTCCTCCCTGAAACCCCCGGGGGCCCGGTAATACAGCGGGAGGGGGGGAGGAGGGAAATTGATCCCCCCCTCCCCTCCTCCCCGCGAGGCGCTGTCATACAGGGGGAAAAGGGGAGGGGGGGGGCCCGATCCCTGCTGCCCCCCTTCCCCGCACACCTGGCCGGCCCCTGTACATACGGGGGGAAGGAGGGACCCGGATCCCCCCTTTGCCTCCTCCTTGCAAAACCCCCCCGGGTTTGTTTGTCCCAATACAGGGGGGAGGGGGGGGAGCAAATCCCCTGCCCCTTTCCCGCACAGGCCGGCGCTTTACATTACGGGGGAAGGGGGAAAACAAACCCCCCCTGCCTCCCCCGTGACACCGGTGGCGTTTTGTCCTACACTGGGAGGAGGGAGGGGGGGAAACGATCCCTGCTGCCTCCTCCCCCCAAAACCCGGCCCGGGGCGCTTTACATCCCAATGGGGGGAAAGGGAGGAGGGGAACGTTTTCCCTCCTGCTTCCTCCCTGCACCCCGGGGCCGGTTTGCTGTTACATTTTTTTTTCAGGGGGAGGGAGGGAGAGGGGGGGAAACAACCCACTCCCCTGCCCCTCCGTCCCAAAACCGGCCGGCGTGAAAAATTTTACAGGGGGGGGGAAGGGAGGGGGGGAAGGGTTCCCTGCTGCATCCCCCCTGCACACCGGCCGGCGTTTGTACATCCCTTGGGAGGAGGGAGGAGGGGAACGATCCCCCCTGCCTCCCCCCTGCACACCGGCGGTTTCCCTGTACATTACAGGGGGAGGAGGGAGGAGGGGAAACGATCCCTCCTGCTTCCTCCGTGCAAAAGGGGCCCGGCGCGTACATACAGGGGGAGAAGGGAGGGGGGAAAACGACCCCTGCTGCCTCCTCCCTGCACACGGCCCGGCGCTGTACATCATGGGGGAGGGAGGAGGGGAACGTTCCCTCCTGCCTCCTCCCCTCACACCGGCGCTGTACATACTGGGGGAGAAAGGAGGATGGGAACGATCCCTCCTGCCTCCTCCGTGCACACCGGCCGGCGCTGTACATACAGGGGGAGAAGGGAGGAGGGGAACGATCCCTGCTCCCTCCTCCCTGCACAGCGAGACTCCGGGGGGGTTTGAAGCGGGGTTGGGGGGCAGGGGCCCCCATTAAAGAACCCCCGCCGCCTATCGGTGGCGGGAGGAATGCCAACTCTTCCGGGAGGGCGGGGGGGACCCCAATTAGTGGGACTCCCCCGCCAAAAGCGGGAGAGTTGGCATGTATGGCTATCAGCCACTGCAGACTGTTGCTTCTTGTTATCAGCCACTGCAGAATATTACTCCCTGTTATCAGCCACTGCAGACTATTACTCCGTGTTATCAGCCACTGCAGACTATTACTCTGTGTTATCAGCCACTGCAGACTATTACTCCCTGTTGTCAGCCACTGCAGGCTATTACTCCGTGTTATCAGCCACTGCAGGCTATTACTCCCTGATGTCAGCCACTGCAGTCTATTACTCGGTGTTATCAGCCACTGCAGACTATTACTCCGTGTTATCAGCCACTGCATGCTATTACTCGGTGTTATCAGCCACTGCAGACTATTACTACGTGTTATCAGCCACTGCAGACTATTACTCCCTGTTATCAGCCACTGCAGGCTTTTACTCCGTGTTATCTGCCACTGCAGAATATTACTCCCTGTTATCAGACACTGCAGAATATTACTCCCTGTTGTCAGCCACTGCAGGCTATTACTCCGTGTTATCAGCCACTGCAGGCTATTACTCCGTGTTATCAGCCACTGCAGGCTACTACTCCCTGCTGTCAGCCACTGCAGGCTATTACTCCGTGTTATCAGCCACTGCTTACTATTACTCCCTGCTGCCAGCCACTGCAGGCTATTACTCCGTGTTATCAGCCGCTGCAGACTATTGCTCTCTGTTGTCAGCCACTGCAGGCTATTACTCGGTGTTATCAGCCACTGCATGCTATTACTCCGTGTTGTCAGCCACTGCAGGCTATTGCTCCCTGTTGTTAGCCACTGCAGACTATTACTCCCTGTTATCAGCCACTGCAGACTACTACTCACTGTTGACAGCCACTGCAGACTATTACTCCGTGTTATCAGACACTGCAGAATATTACTCCCTGTTGTCAGCCGCTGCAGGCTATTACTCCGTGCTATTACTCCCTGATGTCAGCCACTGCAGGCTATTACTCCCTGTAAAACCACTCCCGACTATTATCCTGTCAGCCACTGCAGGTATTACTCCCTGTTATATGACACTGCGGGCTATTATTCCCTGCTGCCACCATGCAGGCTATTACTCCTGTTTGTCAGCCACTGCAGATTTTTTTAAACCCCCTTGTTGTCGGGGACACTCCGGGCTTTTTACTCCCTGTCCCAGCCACTGCGGGCTATTACTCCCTGTTGTCAGCCACTGCAGACTATTATCCCGGGTTATCAGCCGCATGCAGTATTACTCCTGTTGTCAGCACTGCAGACTATTACTCCCTGTCATCACCCACTGCATAACCCTTTTATCCCTGTGTCAGCCACTGCGGGCTATTACTCCCTTTTGTCAGCCATTGCAGAACTATTACTCCTTTTCAGCCACTGCAGCTTTTCTCCCTGTTTCAGCCACTCAGGCTATTACTCCCTGTTGTCAGCCATTACAGACTATTACTCCCTGTTATCAGCCACTGCAGACTATTACTCCCTGTTGTCAGACACTGCAGACTATTGCTCCCTGTTGTCAGCACTGCAGGCTATTACTCCCTGTTCAACACTGCAGGCTATTACTCCGTTGTACAGCCACTGCAGACTATTACTCCCTGCTGTCACCATCTGCAGAATATTACTCCGTGTTATCAGCCACTGCAGACTATTACTCCCTGATGTCAGCCACTGCAGACTATTACTCCGTGTTATCAGCCACTGCAGACTATTACTCCCTGTTATCAGCCACTGCAGGCTATTACTCCCTGTTGTCAGCCACTGCAGACTATTACTCCCTGTTGTCAGCCACTGCAGACTATTACTCCGTGTTATCAGCCACTGCAGACTATTACTCCCTGTTGTCAGCCACTGCAGACTATTACTCCCTGTTATCAACCACTGCAGACTGTTGCTCCCTGTTATCAGCCACTGCAGGCTATTACTCCCTGTTATCAACCACTGCAGGCTATTGCTCCGTTGTCAGCCACTGCAGACTATTACTCCATGTTATCAGCCAGTGCAAACTATTACTCCCTGTTGTCAGCCACTGCAGACTATTACTCCCTGTTGTCAGTACCTGCAGACTATTACTCCGTGTTATCAGCCACTGCAGGCTATTACTCCCTGTTGGTAGACACTGCAGGCTATTACTCCCTGCTGCCACACACTGCAGACTATTACTCCCTGTTGTCAGCCATTGCAGACTATTACTCCCTGATGCCAGCCACTGCAGACTATTACGCCCTGCTGCCAACCACTGCAGACTATTACTCCCTGTTGTCAGCCATTGCAGACTATTACTCCCTGCTGCCAACCACTGCAGACTATTACTCCCTGTTTTCAGCCACTGCAGACTATTACTCCATGTTATCATCCACTGCGGGCTATTACTCCCTGTTGTCAGCCACTGCGGGACTCTATGAAAAAGAAAAAAGGCCCCGGAGTGCAGGATAAAAACCCCCGGTTGAGGCGCTTACATTAAAAAATATTTTTTTTTTTTAAAAATAAGATTTTACTCTAAACCCCAAAATTAAAAAACAAAACATACAGATTATATTGACGCGTTTCGCGAGAGAGCCGGCCTTCTTTCAGACTTTTCTTTTAGGGTGTTAGGACAGAATAATATAAAAAGCGTGATTTTTCCCCCCTCAGGTAAAAATTTATCCGGGGGTAGAATGAGGGGGGGGAAACCAAAAGCGCATTTGAATTCTTTAGAAAATACAAAAAAAACCGGACATTTAGTACATGCCACCATTTCTGCTGTACGAGTCGCGGTACAGCTCGCTAAAAAAGTGTGTGGAAGAACCCAAAGGTTTTTAAGTCGTGAAAAGCAGCTCCGGAACGATCCCCCCTGGGGCCCCACGTGGGAGCCGAGGGTGGGAAGTTTGCAAATGTACTTGAACCGGGTTTTTGGCGTTGAAGTAAAAAAGGGAAATCGTGGATCTAGAGCGTGGAAGGGAACTAAAAAGAAGCAATAGTTCTTTTTGTAGAGATTTTATTGAACTTAACGCGTTTCATGATATCATACAGTTCCTCAGATGTGCATACCAAACGTGTGACAATTTTATATAGGAACGAGGTGAATTGAACAGCAATTAGTATATCAAAGCGAGGCGAATAAAAGGGATTAATAAATAACGTAAATAGTAAACACCAATAGAAAAAGGAACCTAAGGTAAATAACAAATAGACTTGATAAAAAAAGGCAAAGCAGTACAACTGTTATTTGTGAAAATTTAGATCAAAAAATACAATGTTATTTCTAGTAAAGTATAAAGAGTAAATCTTAAGCAAATAAAAATAATTTATGCAAAAAATAAATATAATAAAAAATCTTGTAGAAAAAAAAAAATTTATCAGGTTTGAAACAATAAAAATCATATAAATATTAAAAACGCGATTTACGAAAGAATGGATAAAAAAAAAAATAAAATAATAAAATTATATGACTTTATTTTTTGTGATTTTATTTTAAAACTGGAGGGGAAAAAAAAAAAAAAAATTTAAATTAATTGATAGGTGGGTAAAAGATGTATAAAAAAAATCTATTTGGCGATATCCAAACCTTTTAAAAAATTTAAAAATAAAAATTATATTGAGAGATAGTAAGGGAAGGGAGGGGAAAAAAAAAAAAAAAAAAA